>LPNX011202847.1:24610-186631 GCA_001517045.1 Pseudotsuga menziesii | reverse complement strand
ATGATATTATGAGGTATTTTAGAGAATATTTGCATACAAGACTCTTAAGTCCGGACTTCAAAAAACAAGTAGATGGTATGGAAATGATGCAAAAGGTAGCACTAAAATGATTCCTTATGAAAGTAATTTATAGTTAGTGAAGTGGTTTACTCTGTTTTTTTTCATAGTTAATTTGCTTGGTGAGAGTCGAGATGACATATCCTAAGATGCCATTGTTCCAAATTTATGCATTTTACAGGTTATTCCTTCTCATGGTAAAGAAATGGTTGAAATTGTTGATATCCTTATGAAATTTCTGAGCGAAAGAACTTTATTTGAAGCATCGAATGACTTGTTAGGAAATCCTATCCAACGTTCTCGACCAATTATCAATATTTCTTTGGAGACAATTGCAATACTCTTCAAAGTGAGTTATTTTTTTGTCATTTACGGACATGTTTCAAATTTCAACATGAATTATGGTATCTTCTTTCACTCTAAGTATTGGGTTATTCAGGTGCTTCAAGCCAACGTGGGCCAATTAGCATCTTGAGATCTTCCTGAGGAAATGAAACGATTGCATTCTGCAACTGTCCATTTTAATCCATGCTTATTGAGTGTTGGGACTTCGGAACACTCATCATCTGAGGTCTTTGCAGCTGATATTGAGGAATAAGAAAAATATTATTTTCAACATACATATATTGGACAGTTAACAATGGATGATGTAGTACAAAATCTTGAACATTTCAAGGAGTCATTTGAGAAGAGGTATCTTGCTTCCTAACCTGTAAATAAAGCTAATAGTGTTCTCAGCTATAAATATTTTCCTGATTAAATTGTCTTTGGACATTGGAGGTTTTCTAGTGTGATATGTTTCTATTTTATCCTCTTTTGATCCTCTTCTAACAGTGATTGCCACATGCCCTACAATGTGGTAAACATGCAATATTTTCCCTGCTTTGTTGAGCTATTTACTAACTGTTTTGAAAACAAGAACATTTCTACTTTGATTAGTTTACTAGTTACTAAAATCGTTTCTCAGTTTGCTTCCTACTTTTAAGTATTATCTACTAGAATTCACATGGATTTGTTTGATTTATAATCTAGTTGGACATGTGATTCTACTTGAAGACTAATATTCGTTCTGGATTGGTTAATTTTGTAGGGAAAAATAAATCTTTGCTTGCATGATACACAACCTATTTGATGAATACCATTTTTTCCCAAGGTATCCAGAGAGAGAACTAGAGATAGTTGCGATTTTTTTTGGTAAGGAATTTTTTAAGCATTCTCATACCTCAAGTTTTGATTTTTGATCTTATGTTCCATGACATTTCCATAGGCATCACGACTAATAAAACTCATGCTATAGGATCTAAGAAAACCTAATGCCCACGAGAAACCCTAATTTGCATAAACAAAGTTGTGAAACCACCAATCAGAATTGCAAAACCAACACAAAATTGTGAAACACATTCAAAATATAGGGTTATTGATACAAATTATGTCTTTTTATAGAGTTGACTATAAAAATCATAAAAAGTCAAATTGTGGCAATGTGATTCTCTAGAATAAATGGTGGATTTAGATAGGGATTTTGTACTTATATGTTGGGCAATAAATTGATTTCAATCAAAGAAACATTGCTCATACACTTGCAAATACGTAAAAGATTGTTTGAATATATATTTGCAGGCTAAACGATTGAGGGAAGGGCCACAAATGATCCAATTAAGTTTGGATGGAAAGTGCCTTTATGTTACCAATTCGTTATTTAGTCCTTGGGATCAATAGTTCTACCCTGAATTGATAGAGAAAGGCTCCCATATGCTTCAGATCGGCTGTGACAGTGACAAAGATGGACTAGAAATAAATCCCAATTTCCTGGTGGACTTAGGAGATGGGCTAGAAGGCCCAACACTGGCTGATGAGATGAGGTATCCTGGTGGGGATTGCACTCCATATATATGGCTCCAGAAATTGAAACCCAGTTAATAAAAGCATGATCAATTCCTACTCTTTAAGTATATCTGCATATTCTTATCTTATTATTTTTTTCATTTGATTGGTAAATCAGGTTGTTGCATTTTCTATAACGAAGAAAAAATGTATTTTTCTGTATTCGATGCAAAAAATACACTTCTCATTAACTTTTAAGTATGCTAAACAATGTTTGTTTTCAAACTATGTGGCATTTATCATCTAAATTTTAACAGAAGTTCTTTATTGTATTCTCATTGAGCAATACGAGTTCTAGGTGGTAGGATACAATCACAATAGTAAACTTCATTCAGAACACACTAGCATTATTAACTCTTACCTATGACAAGAAAAAAGGAAACCATCTTCAATAAAGAAAAATAAATCAGACAGGAAAACTAAAGTCACACCTTTCCTGGCAAATAAAAGTGGAACTCTTGTAGGGCCAATCAAAATTATCTTTTATCTTGGCTCATCCGAATTCATTTTGAACCAGCCACTCTTATATATGAGCCTAATGGACAAGCAAATTCCATTGGCCTTATTCAAAGGATATTCCACTTTTTTAATGATATCTTTGATGGCAAAGCAATTGGGATCTTTCGAAATATTTCTATTGGCTATTTTTTAAAGATCCACCTCATAGACAATCAATTTTTTGAAATAACATCTTACAAATTTTCTCGATAGGTCATCTGGTTGATAGAGGCTCCGTCAAAATGTCTACAGCCTACAAATCTGAATTAAAATACTCAAGGACTATTGTTCCCTTCTGAAATCATCCCATATAAGCTTCTCACAGGTGGGAAACTTATATTAGGAATACACACCCCAAACAAAAGGTTACCAATAGGATGAAAACCCATTCAGGGTTGTGGGTATGAACTCTTCACCCTCAACCTCTTCTTCAACTGTTTCAAGTTGATCATGGAGTTCATTGATCTTCATCAAATAACTGGTCATGATATTTCTCTTGCTCATTTGTGTGGCTCCAAGCTTAATCCTCATCAACGTCTTCTGATTGATGTTTTCACTCTGATATAGAGTGACTAGAACATCAAACATCTCCCTTCCAATATTTCTGATTATATGAGGAATCAAAGGATCCTTTGTCTAGTTGAGGATGACTTGCTTTCTCTTAGACATCTTCTTGTTATAATCTGCAAACCCACCAGTCTCTACAGGAAGTGTAACCATCTTCTCCACAAGATACCAAAGCTCATGTTCCTCCAAAAGCATATGTAACTGAAACCTTCCACGGAATGAAGTTGGAAGGGCCCTCAAATTTATCTTTGTATCTGGGATGGAAGGTAGTCATACCATTGTTCCTGGAACAAACTGCTAGAAAAAATAGATAAAAAATCACAAGTCTGCAATGATTTTTCAAACACAAACTCATGTATCCAACCCCTGAAACCTCAGGACAACTCCCTATCCTAGATAGAATCCCTCTATCTGTACACTTATTCATAGAAGTTTAAAGCAAATTTGAACCTATAATCTCTAATAAACTAATCTAGGAAACTAAATTGTGTAACCTATCAAAACATTAGATGAAGAATGCTAAATCTACAAACAAAAAACTATAAAGATATGAACAAGAAGCTAGTAATCACTTTTAATTAACTCAAATGAAGAAACTATTACATCTCTATAATCACTAGCTGAAAGAAAACTGAAAATAAACAAAATTGAATGCCCTCGTGTCTTTATAACACAAGCAGGTGGGCTAACAATAAATCTGGGCTACATGCATCAAATTCGATGGTGTTAATATGCCTAGAAGAGAACACCTTCATGAATAGAACTACCAATAAATCATGCTAAATTGAAGTGAAATAGAAGCCCGCATCTCTTTGGTAAGAACGCCCTTCCTAGAAAGAACAATCCTCATACACACTCCCTCCTTCCCTAGTGAACTGTGACTATCTGAATCTAATCTGCATGTGATCTAATTTAGAACTACAAAGAAGATCTAATTTTAGAACTGAACTAAAGAGAAAAATAGCACATCTATTTATGGCTAGTGCATGCATGCATGATCCTTTGCTATCGGAACATTGAACATTGATGCACCCTCACCTATAACACTTCATATGCACCATCTCACTCATAGCAATAAGCACATCAGCTCTGATCACATGCTGGAACAAGTATTGCTGAGTGCACTATGGCTGGAGAGATAGAATACTTCAGAGCAACAAGTAAACTAAAAACCATGACAGGAGAGTCTGATGTCTAGGAGAGTGTTCCAAAAACCCCCATTTAATCAATTGATTCTAAGCATTCAGGCAATGACAAGCAATGGAAGTACACCTTGAGAGTTTTTAAAGTTCAAGATGCTATGGGAGAGACTTGGCTTTGTGGAGAACACTTTCCTTGCAAAAAGGAAGTGTTAGTTTTTGTTGTTGTTGTAGATATTTTCTCCTTCAACAGAGATGCAGTAGATTCTATAATCACATATTCCTCAACAGCAAGTTCGACAGAAGTAAGTTCTACAATAGCATGATCTTTGGCAACAAATTCATCAACTGCAAATTGTACAGCAGCCATACCTTGGATATGCAACAGAAAGATGCACACTGGTTGAGGGTGTGTCAGTGTTAAGGTGGCACAACACTATAGTTATGTAGATAGTAATAGCGTGTGTACATGCCTACAACATGTATATTTCAACCTTAGCTATTTATAGTTTCAATGGTTTGTTTTTATTAAATTGTTCTAGACATAGCCTTTGCTTTAATTAGAAGATTGTTGTACTTATTTTATCTTTTCCAGATTTAGGAAAATGTGCTTGGCTTGGGGAATTTTGTAGATTAAGGAAAAGGTTCCAACCTTAGGGACTTTTCCAAATTTATCTAAGGTGCATGGGCTAAGGGATTTTCTAGAATTAGAACAGGGCACTCTATTCCAAGAAAACTAAAGTCACACCTTTCCTAGTAAATAAAAGTGGAACTCTTGTAGGGCCAATCCAAGTTATCTTTTATCTTGGCTCATCTGAATTCATTTTGAACTAGCCACTCTTGTATATGAGCCTAATGGACAAGCAAATTCCATTGGCCTTATTCAAAGGATATTCCCCTTTTTGAATGATATCTTTGATGGCAAAGCAATTGGGATCTTTTGAAAGATTTCTATTGGGTAATTTTTAAAGATCCACCTCATAGACAATCAATTTTTTTGAAAGAAGATCTTACAAATGTTCTCAATACGTCATCGGGTTGATAGAGGCTCCGTCAAAATGTATACATCCTACAAATATGAATTAAAATACTCAAGGACTATTGTTCCCTTCTGAAATCATCCCATATTAGATTCTCACAGGTGGGAAACTTATCTTAGGAATACACACCCCAAACAAAAGGTTACCAATAGGATGAAAACCCATTCAGGGTTGTTGGTACAAACTCTTCACCCTCAACCTCTTCTCCAACTGCTTCAAGTTAATCATGGAGTTCAGTGATATTCATCAAATAAAAGGCTATGATATTTCTCTTGCTCATTTGTGTGGCTCCAAGCTTATTCCTCATCAATGTATTCTAATTGATGTTTTCACTCTGATATAGAGTGACTAGAACATCAAACATCTCCTATCCAATATTTTTGATTATATGAGGAATCAAAGGATCCCTCATCTAGTTGAGGATGACTTGCTTTATCTTGGACATCTTCTTGTTATAATATGAAAACCCACCAGCCTCTGTAGGAAGTGTAACCGTCTTCTCCACACAACACCAAAGCTCATGTTCCTCCAAAAGCATATGTAACCAAAACCTTCCACAGAACGAAGTTGGAAGGGCCCTTCAATTTATCTTTGTATCTGGGATTCAAGGTAGTCATACCATTGTTCTTGGAACAAACTGCTAGAAAAAATAGATCAAAAATCACAAGTCTGCAGTGATTTTTTCAAACACAAAATCATGTATCCAACCCCTGAAACCTCAAAACAACTCCCTATCCTAGATAGAATATATCTATCTATACACTTATTCCTACAAGTTTAAAGCATATTTGCACCTATAATCTCTAATAAACTAATCTAGGAAACTAAATTGTGTAACCTATCAAAACAACAGATGAAGAATGCTAAATCTACAAACAAAAAAATCTAAAGATATGAACAAGAAGATAGTAAATTGTAGTAACCAATCACATCACTTTTAATTATAGTCTCCTTAAAATAGTCTCTTTTAACCTTTGGCACTCATTTTGAATCTTGTAATTTTATCCAACAACATAGGAACAAGACCGACTAAAATAGACATTTGAATCTCCAGTAAAATTAATTCATGTAATTTGTTCCTCCACATTAATATTAAAGACATTATTTGTGTCCAAACTTGTGTGTGCTTGCATTGTATGTGTGCTTTGATATGAAGGTTGGGAAAGCCTACCATGATTACATCAGTGCCCCATAGACAATAGCTTACCAATAAGTAATAATTAGAGATTGACATTTTGATTGGTGAGAACCTATACGATGTCTCATTCCATATGGAAAAAACCTCTGAGTCATATATAATAAAATAAAATTTCTAAGTCTATTTCATTGTCCAATGTCATTGTGAAATGTTACATAGTCGATCAAATAAATGGATGATTAAATATAACAATAGATGCAAAAAATAATGTTATAACAAATTAACATAAACATCATATCCAAATGCAATAATTTAAATTTAAATTATATATATATATTATTAAAAAAATTCAATTCTTGATGAATAATGGAATTAAAAAACTAAAAATAAAATATAGATATTTTAATGCAATGTCATTGGTCGGTGTTCATGAAAGAGAAAATGATTATGAGTTCCTTTGATTGTTTAATTGCACCAATGCATTTAAGAAAATGTATAAGCAATGATGCATTTAAAAAAAAGTGTATCGATACAACAAAGTACTTGTTGCATGCTTCCATGCATTTTTATTATTACGCCCCAATTCTTGCTATATAAGCGCATCGATGCTCCAACATATTGTAACTGCATCATTGAATGTAAAAATAAAATGAATGTTAACGTCTCAGTCAACTTCCCCAATTTTTTTTCCTTCCCTTAAATCACCGATGTGTTATAAGAGTTCATAAACACCAATGACATATTTCTTATAAAGCATTGGTGCATGTAGTGTTATAAAACAATGGTGCTATTAAAATTGAGGTAAGAAATGGTGTTTTTTGTAGTTAAATGCACCGACGTGTTTTTCATTGGTTAACATTGACACACGTATATCAATAAAGCACACCAAAGAAAAAACCTACACTAAATCCTCCCATCGTCGAAAATTTTTAGTTATAATAATTTTATTAGAATTATTGTGCCATTATATCTTTAGATTAACTAGTGCAATCTGATTCTTAATTATTATGCAGTGAAAAGGAATGAATAATACAAAATGAACAAATCAAATATCACACGAAACAGATAATTATTGTTGAGATCGTTACAATATAAACTTCATTACATCCCAACAGTATACAATGGTAATACATAAAGGATAATTCAAATCATGAGAGATGAATTCAAATCTACCAACTCAATCTCACTACATGGCTAACTAGAAGTGTCTAAATGACTATTAGAGTTCAACTAGCTAACTCCAGATGTCTAATCCAATCTCTAAGTCACTTACAATCAATCAAACAAGTATAACTACCGTGGTAGGTGAGAAGTAGGTGAGAACTGGTGCCTTCCCACATGTAGCCATGTATAACTGGCGATAACTGAACTGGAGGATATCTGTAATGAAAGCCAAAATTAATTATTAAGCTATTTTAATTAATGTAAATAAACTAAGAGGTGACTTGAAAAGTCACCTCTCTTCCCCAATTACAGTATAAATTACCTAGGAACGTATTATGTAATTCATCTCTACATTTATTAAATATACATTACATTACATTTCTCTTACATTCTATGTCTATTCTCCTGTTCTTGCTCTTCCATTGGTATCAGAGCTTCTCGGCTATCGGCACCATCCCACCACCTTGCATCCTCCACACTCCCACCTCCATTGCATCCACCTCTACCTTTCCCGCACTGACTCACGCTGCCCTCCATCGCCAGCTGCCACCTCTCTTCTCCTCCCTCAGCCACATGTGCATACCTCCACCATCCTCTCTAATGCTGGACTCCCCTTTACCGCAATGCTCCATTCTCTCCACTCTTCCTCCCACTACTCCATCCACCATCCCTCTCGTCGCTCTCCATGCATGCCTCCATCTCTAGCCAATTTCCTACCTGGTTCTGCCCACCTACCACTACACCTCCATTTCTCCCCTCCTTGTTGCTTCCCTCTTCCACCTCTGCACGCTCTCAAACCACGCATCCTTCTCTCCGTCGCCATCCCATTTGTGTTTCCCCACATCCAATCTACCAACCACCCATCATTGTTTCCGCCTCTTGTCCAATCTACTAGGCCATCCACCTTCATTCTCCATTGCTCAACGTTGCCTCCACGTGACAGTTGGTTAAACCCATTTGTTAATAATAAATTTTTAATATTAATAATATTTATTAATATTATTATTTATTAATGTTATTATTAATTAAAAAAACTATATTATAATAATAATAATTATTATTATTATTATTATTACTTAAAAAAAAAGAGGAAAAAAGGGAGAATCATGGCGGGCTCGCATTATACAACAAATAAAATTAAGTCCACATTTAGCACTGGGAAGATTCCAGTAATCCCAAATCAATGGATGCTCGATTCGATCAAATCAATGAGAAAATTAACAAGAATTATGAGGAACTCCACGTAAAAATCAAACAAACCAATGACAATTTGACATCAAAGTAGACACAATTTACATCACGAATAGAGAATAGCTTCCTCACTCTACATGAAAACCAAAAGAAAAATCAAGCAGTTTTAACCACCATCTTGGATAGATTCCAAATCTTGAATGACCTGCAACCAAACTCTCCAAGGACTCTGGAGTAGCGAGATCCTCTATTCAACATGTCCTCTTCTAACGCATATACACAAGGATGCCAAATACGAGTGAAGGTCGTGTTACCCAAATACAACGGAGATGAATGACAATGCATAGCATGGATTAACAAAGCCGAGGAATACCTAGACATCCACAACACCCATTATGATGATGAGAAAATTAAATACGCCTCCATGCATCTAGAAGGCAGTGCTTACAACTGGTACTTATGATGGAAGAATACTACACAATAATATGTTCTTACAACTAGGTTAGCTTTAGGAGCGACCTCATCAAAAGATTCCAAAATCACAAGGTTACAACAAAAAAACAGTGTCGATGAGTATACCCGTGAATGCCGGAAGCACTGTCAAATCGAGTCCCAGAGTTAACCGATGACCAATGACTACAGACCTACATAAACCGTCTAAAAAAACACATCCATGATGAACTAGAGTTATAAAACATCTCTACCATGGAGGAAGCACGACGTAAAGCCAAGATTATTGAAAGCAAATCCGTTCATACAAATGTCGACTAAGATGACTCCAAAAAGAACCCCCTCCATTCAGGATACATAGGAAATCCAAGGTATATTGCACCTCAACTTAGGGAAGGAACAAAGCCCAGTTTAGAGGCTCAGAGAATAAAAGAAGGAAAATGTAAGTTCTGTGGAGACAAATGGGATCCTAAGCATAGATGTTACAAAAGAAATTATATTCTTGTGAAGCAGAGCCAGAAGTCAATGAACCAATTGAGAACAATGTAAATAGCCAAGAAGACTACCACCCAGAAATCAAGGATGACTACCCACAAATCTCATTAGTCTCTATTACCGGAATCTCCAAACCGCAAACATTGAATATTAAAGGTCATATAAAAAATAATAACGTCACAGTTCTCATCGACTCTCAGGCAACACCCATAACTTCGTTAATGTCAACCTTGCTAAATATCTAACCTATTTATTCGTCTAGTACCTAACATGATGGTTATGATAGAAGATGGCAAGAAGGACAATGGTGGAAGATGCCACAAGGTTAAGTTACAAATGCAAGAATATAACTTATAATCAGATTTCTTTGCGGTACCATTGGGAGGAATCGATGTAGTATTAGGAGGACAATGGTTACAAACCTTAGGCACATACTCTGCAAATCACCAAGAACATTTTATTGAATTCCATGTGTTCGGGAAAACACACAAATTATATGGGTTCCAACCACCTCCAACACAACTAGTTATAGCACATCAGATGGAAAAGATACGTTGGAAAGATGCACCAATGTACATACTTCAATGTCAAGAAATGGAGATTCTAACAAGTGAAGGAGATATGGACAAACAACCAGAGACACAAGAGCTAATTCAAAAACATTGCAAGGTGTTTCAAGAGTTACCTAAGCCACTCCCAACAAACAGAAAAACTGAACACATAATCGAAATAGAACCAGGGATAAAACCTACTAGTAACAACCCACACAGATGTCCACATGAGAGACGTTGCGATAGTTCACATAATCATTGTCGTCAATTAATCTTTGAGGACAAAGCTTCCTTAAGGGAAAGGCAATGTAATGAAAGCCAAATTTAATTATTAAGCTAGGTTAATTAATGTAAATAAAGTAAGAGGTGACTTGAAAAGTCACCTCTCTTCCCAAATTATGGTATAAATTACCAGGGCACCTATTATGTAATTCATCTCTACATTTATTAAATATACATTACATTACATTTCTCTTACATTCTCTGTATATTCTCCCGTTCTTAGTCTTCCAATATCTAACTGAATGTAACTGAAGCATAACTAAGATTAACTAGTTACCAACTTCCAACAACTAAAGTAGGTTGGTCTCGACACTCCTACTAGCTCCTAAAATGTATGGATTGGCATAGGAGGCGCCTAAACTAATGCATGCAAGTGCAGTCATTTCCAATTAGCCTCTATTGGTGTTCCCCACACTCTAGTGACTGGTACATGTGGCCCCATTAGTCCAAGTGGACCCAATGGTACTAGTGGACCCAATGATAACTAAATGACTCCTAAGTTAGGAAAATATAATATAATAGATAGTTTGGACAAGGGAGGATTATAAATCCTATCATCCCCCCTAAATTCTAACTTGGACAACTATGGGCACTGGAAACAAGGCCAAAAGTCACCCATATACAATCAAAAAGATAAAAAATGCTTCTTAATAAATCGTGGAAATAAGGGGAAACCTTATGGTAAACCCCCCCCCCCCCTCAAGATAAGCAGTGAATTAGGAAAACAAGTTTTGAATAAAACTTTATGAAAATTTTGTTGCAATTTGCAGCACTATGCAGCAACAAAGTAGTATTGTGGTTCTTCTATGTAGCAAGATCCTGAATCTCTACATGTGAACCTATGAATCCAAGTTAAATGATTACGGATAGAGGAATCTTCCTCTTTGGAAGAAGAAGAGTATGCTCAACTGAATCAGAAATACAGACAACTGCTAGATGAAAAATCGACCCATGTAGAGCAACTAAAATCAACTGATGAGAGAGATAATGTTCTTGAGAATTCGAACCATGTGAGGAATTTGACACCTAAATCTATGTTGAAGGATGAAGAACCTGAAGACCCAACAACCAAAGCATGACATCTCTCCTTATTCTCTGAACTTAAACGTCCCTCTTTCTTCCTTGCGCCTTCTAATGGGGGGATATTGTCCTTCTTAAGGAGTTGTGCCATCATGTTAATGGTTTTCTTCATGCATGCACTCTCTAGATGCCAACCTTTGTGACAGTAGGTGCATTTTTTCTTATATTGTTTCGTCTTCTCTTTGTCCTTGCTAGGATTCAAAACCCCATCTAAAGATTTGGGCTTCTCCTGCTTCTTCTTCTCTTGCTGCTTTGAATCTTTGGATTTCTTCTTTCCTTTGGATTGATTTGAAACTCCTGCAGCAAGGGCTTGGTCCTTGGTGGATTTCATGGTACCCATTTGCGCCAACTTTTCTTGTTCTTTAGTCGGGACTCCATGAAGTCTACCAGTGAAGGAATTCTCCAATCTTGAGTTGTGAGCTTGCATGAGTGGAATGTTGATACAAACACTAAATACTCAGGCCCTAGCTTCAAAAGAATGGACAAGATCAACTGCTCTTATTTCTTCTCAATGTCACATTGTTTCAACTGAAGCACCAATGATTCAAAGTTTGTGAAGAAGTCTTGGATCGTCTCAAAGTGAGTTGGGCTCAATGAGATCGACTCATTTTCGAGTTGGTGGCCTTTCATCTCATCAATCTTCCCAAATAGTAACTCGAGCTTGAGCCAGACTTTGTTGGGTGTAGTAAGAATGTCTACATGGAAGAGAAGGTCCCACAAAATGATGAGACAAAGTATCTTGAATGCTTCATCTAGTATGTTGAAGTACTTCAATTTTTCCATAGCAGAGTTGGGCTCGATCTCAGTTCCCATGGTGCCCCTATAGAGGCCTTTTGACCTCGGCTAGATCACCATTTTGATCTTCCATTTTAACTAGTCGAATGGGGTAAGCAATACATGACTTTGCTCCATTCCCGCTTGTGGACTGAGTGACAAAATCAATGGATGTACCTGCAATGTAAACACTCAAATCTTCATGGAAAATACCCTAGATAACAACTCAAACACTATGAATTTGATTTACAACTCCAAAGAGATTTGATACCATGTGAAAATCAGATTCACATCAAGATCAATGAGCTAAGGAAATCTTCACAATTAAAGATTATTCACAAATTATGCAGAAAAATAGTGAAAAGAGTGAAATTAACACATAAAAATGGTGTCAATAACAGAGTTTATTATGATTTTCCAACATCTAAACATGTCTGGAACATGTTTATAATACAATAGGATAAAATCGTTAGCCTTTCTAGGCAATTTGGATGCATACATGTTGCAGGCTTACATTGGACCTCCAAATCCCCCTAGGTGGACCAATGATCTCCCAAACCACCTCAAACAATCATGAATTCCTATGTAAACACGATTGGACCATGCTAGGACATAAATGAGGGTAGGTTAGGCATGGTGGAGTGCATGGGTAAGTGGGAGTGGTTCTAGGCAAGAATAAATGGTTCAAAAGAGCCAAAAACACTCCAAATACATGCATGGGTGACTCTAGTCAACCCGTTTCACGTTTTAAGGAAAGGAGAGCCCACCAAGACTCACCAATGATTAATGAAGGTGCATGTGTAACCAAAATGATCAAATAAGGACTCTTGGATGCATTTATGAGTCCAAAACACCAAAAAAAAGCCAAAAGTAACTTTTCCATTAAAAATAAAGTTTCTTAGTTTTCTTCTTAGCATAAAAAGTAACTTTTCCATTAATCTTGTTACATCATGAATTCTTCAAATGTTTTAATTAATTAATTTATAAAAAAATATTTATTTATTGAAATTAACAATAACAATAACTTTAATAATATATTTTTTTTCCAAGATGTAAGAATGATATGTTTACCTTCTTCATCAACCAATCAATCATTTGAAAATAAATATTAAAATTAAAAAAATATAATCAATTATATTAAAAAAATATAATCATATATAATTACTTATAGCTTTTACTTGCACAAATTCCATCATTCATTAATATATATATAAACTCATATATCTTACATCTTCTCTTTTTGTGATTCTTAATCATAAAAAGAGAGATTGGTTTCATTATGGTGTGATCAATTACACACAAGACTCCTCCCCTTGTCAATGTGAGCTGCGTGATGTGCTAGTTCTAAACTATCCTACAGCAATCTTATTCTCTTGGACATAATGTGCTCTCAAAGAATCCTCAAAACCACAATCTACTTTTAACAGTTAAAACTGGCGCTCTTGATCGCCAACTAAACAATACTATTTAAAATCTTTGTTACATTACTCTCATGGAAATAATGGAAGAAAGAGGACATAAAATAACTATAAGAGCCGCGAAAATAAAAACGAAGCAGTGTACATCTATTAACCCCGGACCGTACATGTACAGAACGCCATGCAAACTTGCATTTTACTTGATATCTTTCTCATCCAAAGCTAGAAAGCTAAAAAGGTAAACATGCGCAAAGTTTTCTAGACAGAATCGCTGTCTGCTTTATTACAAACAGCTACTGATAGGCCTTAGATACCGGGAATATACAGTGGGACTATATCTGAGATTGCATAATGAAACTGCGGTTCTGGACGATATGTACAGATCTCATTGCTTGATGACAGTGGGATTATACCGGGAATGAAGAAGTTGATGACCGTGGTTGCGCCTGATCTGGATTGTCTGCTTCTGCTGTCTTATATGGACACGTTCCCTTTGCATTCACCCTGGACAAGACTCCACTTTTATATTTGCTTTTTACCTCTGTTTAATTTCAACGGCCGAGAGACCGGAAAAATCAATCGAAAACGACTAGCGAATGGCGATGACAAATATAACTGGAAGTAATTAAGCTACCTGTTCTGGCGCTGCTCCAAGAAACGTTGCAGGGAATGCTTCCTCGCTATTGGAATATCTGATGATCCTGCAAGAGGCGGCGGACATTATGGGTATTAATTCATGGAATAATTTCTATCAAATAATTTGTATGTTACGTTATACTCACTGTTAAGTATACAGTAACTAATACTTATACTTATGGTAAGTATTAGATTATATTTATCTTGATTGAGTTTTTTATTTGAGATTTAGAGTTTTGATAAGACTGTAGAGGTTAGATCATATTTATGTTGATAGAGATTTTTATTTGAGATTTGGGGTGGATTATTGTTTATGTTTTTTCATTTACAAACTAGGAGGAAACAAGTGTACTATTAACATTGGTTTTATGGCATTGGTTAAAAATTATAAATAAACAATTATGAAAAAAGAACTTAAGAATAACTGGTAGCTAGTCGATGAATGATAACTGGTAGCAATGTAGATAACCCATAGCTAATAAATGGATAACCAATACTCTAGAAGAATGTGAGATAAAAAGAAAGAATATAAAAAATAAGTGATAATTGATAAATAGATAACACTAAGAATAAGAATATGAAGAATATGGATGATAACATGTAGCTAGACATTGATAACTCATAGTTGAACCCTTAGAAGAATATGAAAAAAAAAATCCAAAGAGTCTTCCATTACATAAGTATCTCTTAACCATTTAATTTTAATCTATCTTATCCATAAGATGGAGCCACAAACTATATGAATGTACTAGTATACTAACTACATAGATTTATTTTGGTAACCATTTGATTCTTATCTATTTTATCTATATGATAAGGCTAGATAAGGCTGCACACTATATGAGTGTGCTAGTGTACTAGCAACATAGATTTATTTTAAAAAGATTTATCAAATACAATAAAATGAGATTCACTAGAGACCTATTTGGAAAACTCCTCAGCTAACTCATAAAGCTCGTTAAATCCAGATGAACATATTCTATCCGCATAGTAACAAAGAAATAAAGAAGTTGGACTTAGTACAAGAGAAGTGCAGTCCATATACATACCTGTGTGCAACTTGGGACATGCAGGTTGGGGATCGATGCTTGATCCCTCCCATAGCTTCATGACAGGAAATGATATTTTCTGCTGAATCTGCAATCCACAACCGTTCTCTATTCCAGTATCCAGATAGCTCGAATTATTCCCACCGCTGGCCATTAGCATTATGGCTTGGGCCTGTACAAGAAAACACATCGATTATATTCATTATATTCTAAACTAGGTGAGAGTCTCCGTCTATCTCCTAACCATTTGAATCCCCATATCTATACCTTATCTGCAGGAATATCGTCATATACGTACACCGTTCCACCGTAAAAAATCGTCATTTGGGCACCGGCCGATTGCTTTTCTGGATTCGTGGACGAACCGGGCCTTGAGTAAAAAATAAACGAAATTAGCATCAACCTCGCAGACTTATTTGAGCCCAACGATTAGCCGAAAATAAAAACACAAGTAATTATTTGAGCCCATTACGACTCCATACCTAAAACTCGTGACAAACCCAGAACAACCATCCTGATTATAATCTGACGACGTCCTGCGCTCAAATCTCCTCATGACTGTTGTTTGGGATCCAAAACCAGATTCGTTATGGAATAACTTATTGGAATTGGAACAGCTCCCAAAAGCGGAGAGATCCAGCCGAGGAATGTACTCTGCGACTGCGCGATTAGCACCTCCATTATCACTCCTGTTGTAAGTAGGTGAACTCATTTCTTGGACACAGGGCTCTTCAAACGCCATACCAAGTTTCAATTTGGCAATTTGGTAGAAGAAGGGTTGCTCAAGAAATACCTCTTCTCCGATTTGGATCTTTTCTTTTCAACTCACCGATCTCTGTCCATTGAAATGCAATCCACGCCTCGAGATGAGATGAAGAATATACAATTCTCTTCCCTTGGAAATCACGTGGAGAAAAGCGACAAAGTATGGGGAGCCGTCTAAATAGGGAATTTTTTTTACTTTTATGCTGATTTTCCGTCAGAATAATGTGACTTTAAACTTACAAAATTTGTAATTTGTGTCGTTAGGTTAAATTAATTCATAAAATTTGTAATTGCTGTAGTTTTTTGGGGGCAATAAATTATTTGTAATTTATGTTGTTGTTAATATAATTCACAAAATTTGTAATTTGTTATTTGTTAAACAATTTAAGAACAGAAATGAAATCACTTTAAAAAACAACCTAAAATTTGACAATATTTTTACACGTTTTGAAAATTCCTAAAAGTTTATAACAAAAAGAGGTAAAAACCACATTGCAAAAAGAGGTAAAAACCACATGGAAAAATTGGTCCATGTTTACGCAAGTAGCAAAGTATTTGGAGAAGCGAATCTATTCATTATTTGAGCGTGATAGATATAGAAGAATGAACCGGCCAGACACGCCATCGCCGCTTCGTCTTGGTTGCTTTTGTTTTAGGTCAACTGGGTCCCCCGTTCGAACAATAGCGGTACCCAGAGTTCCACACCAAATCACTCTTTCCTGACATACATCATAGACATTAGTGAACTTAATTTATAGGGTATGGGACCTTCTGTAAAAATATGTCCTTCCATTAGTGACTTCTTAGGTTCTTATGACTTTGGCAGAAAAGTCGATTTCAAAATGGGTATACATTGTTGTCACGATTTTCAAATTCTCATGACTTTGGCAGAAAAGTCGATTTCAAAATGGGTATACATTGTTGTCACGATTTTCCAAAACACATGTTTTATTGTCACTCTTATAGAATTCCTCGTAGTGGTTTTTGGGTTGTAATTGGAACATGTCTAGTAGTCACTTACCCACTACAAATGTTTTAGTAGGGCTGTAATTCTATTGATAGTGACATTGCACTTTTGATATGATAGGCAATAAAATAATATCGCTGAGATTACGTGGATAATTGCATTCAAATAAACGATTTTCTCATGGACAAAATATTAGTGCAGCAAAGTAATATCCATAAAGTAAGTCAATTTATGAGGAATGGAGACTGATGTTACGAGGAATTAGAAATGACATGAAACTATCCATAAAGTAAGGCAATTTGTGAGGAATGAAACTCATATTACGAGGAATTAGAAATGATACGGAACTATGTTAGTATGATATTACGAGGAATTAGGAATGATATGAAACCATGTTACTATTAGTATTAGAGTGAAAGATGTTATGTTACTATTAGTATTAGAGTGAAAGATGTTATGATGTAAAGAGAGAAGATGTGATATCATGTAAACACAAGCACATCCACTATAAAGATAATGCGTGTTTGAAAAAGATTTTGGTGAAATTATTGCCTTGTCATACCATAGAAGATGGTACAACGATCGAGTGAGAGACTTGTCTTTCTTATTTCTTATTCACCTTTCACCTTGCATGCCCCTCTACAATCTTTGTTTTTAAAGCTATGTTGTGTAGTTTGAATAAGACAAATTTCATGTTATAAATCTAGTTTTACTATAGTATAAGATACCAACACGTTCCTATGCACCTATTAGTAAAACATTGCTCATGGTTGTATTCTAGGATTTAACTATATAATTAGAGTACATAACTATTTGTAGCTCTTACTTGGTAAAACCATTTATCAATTCAAAACTTCTTATTTGAAGAAAACCATACTTAGTACATAACTATTTGTAACTCTTGCTTGGTAAACCATTTATCAATTCAAAAATTATTATTTCAAGAAAAACATACAGTTTAATGTGCAATGTTAACTTATGAGAATGGCACAATTCATGTAATCATCTTTTAGAAAATTAAAAATAAGTTATTATATGGATGGAACACAATAGTACAACCCTCTATTAAAATTCCCTCACTTATGCATATCAAATAGGAATGATATTCATCTTTAAGTGATTGAATCGTTATTAAGAGAAGAGTTTGAAAGAAGTGGCATATTTACTTTAAAATATTGATGTATTTAAACCTTACTTTAGTGAATGCTATATATGATTCACCTCATAGTGAATGGTTTGAAACCAATAGCATAACAAAAAAGCCTATAATTGATAGTTCGATATTATGGTGGTGCATTGGATAATATTACACCAACTCCTAAATCTTGTTTTTCCATTATACAATAACTTCAAGGAATAAAACAAGAAGCTAGATATTTCACTACATAAAGGATTGAAACATATTTTCATATATTTTAATTTTACTATAATTCAAAACAATGCATGCCACACATCCTAACCCTGAATGCAAGGTGTCTCTAGAAAAATGTGAAAGGGACAACCTAGTGAGAAGGTGAGGACTATGCCTCACTCCTTTCTTCTTATTCATCAAATGAAAATACAAAGAAATGTAAACTCAATATCAAATTGCACTAAACATTATGCCATTGATTCCTTATAGATGATTTTTACTTCCTATCTTATGCTCACAATATCTCATTCTTTTTCTTTACTCAAATATGGAACAACATATCAGTAGAATAGGGCTGAAATGTCTTCCTTTCCTAGAGACCAAGTATTTAACATTTGTGATATTTACATAGGGTTGGGATTAGGGATTGTGTATACTTCAACATCCAAATAGGGTTAGGATCTTAGACCTCTAGAACCCTCTATAAATTCCATGCTTGACGAATTGCACATGTGTGAGTACAACTTGGAGTTGGCATTGCACAAACTAGTTAGAATGGTGACCAAATCATAGTTGAACTAAAAGGAAGCCTAACTTTCTCATACAATCGTCAATTGAGGTGATGTCACATGCCCCAATTTGCAAAACAATTTTATGTTATTGAGGAACATTATGTTATATTTTATGCTAAATTTGTAATTGATGACCAAGTGGGGTCAAGAATAATTAATGTATTTCATAATATTTTATTAATAAATAAATAAATGATGAGACAACAGCTTAGGGAAGTTGTTAAAAGAGTGTTAACTAGTCACTTGGTGTAGGAGACTGGGTGGAGAGTATACTGACAAGTGGCAACATCCTCAAACTACTTCTAATTGTTGCAGGTGGAAACTTCCCTATATTTGTGGTCATGATTCCCCAAGAAAGTGGAATTGGAGCTGCTGGCTAATTAAGTAAAAACTGACTTAGAAGACCTAGGCATTATTATAAAACTTCCCATTGAAAACATCTGAGGCTGCTCATTCTGGAAATGTGATCATTTAGTATGAATGAAACGCACATGATATCTTCAATGGAGGGGACTCATTGAAGTGAGTTTGAGGGGTTAACTGCTGAGAACTAAACCTATGCAGCTGTTAAGCTGCAGTTCTTATTGCTGTAAGCAGGATTGAATTATGGTTGTAATTTGACCAGTCAGGTGACAGAAGGTCTTAAGGACACATCCTTCACCCAGTACTCTACCAAGAGGACCAGGAAACCCTTGCTCAGTGCAAAATAAGATTAGGGAAAGGCTAAAGTCAATTTAACCAAAAACCTTGTCACCTCCACATGTCCTTCGAGATATTTCTATCCTCATGGGTAGCTTTTCAATAGTCCCTTATGCAGTTGCTAATCTGTAATTAAAACTATTACTTGTCAAATACCTATAATCATTAAATTAATGCAATTTCTATGATTTCCAGTAATGTATTATTACCATGGAGTTATCGAGGTTTAGTGTATCAACTATAAGATTATAACATGAAATTTCCTTCTAGGGTTTTCATTTTAATAAATTAGGATAAGATAGTTATTTTATTTAACTATGTTTGATGGAAAATATGAGAAAGACATATTTTACTTTTAAACCATAGTAAGAAGGAGAGCCATTGATTCTTAGACTTAGCCTTCGGAAATGTTAGATTTGAAAGAGTGTTTGGTTAGCTAGAACCAAAATGATATAAGAAATCTGAGTGAAATTCTAGCAACTTAATAATGAATAAATAGATAAACGTAAAATTAATTTGGTTATTGATTAAGAGAATGTTGTTTATAGATTTCTATAATGAAGATAATCGTGATAGACTTGAAGCAGTATTAAGTGATCTAAGCATCAAGACCTGAACTGTATTTCTTTCTATTTTAAACTTTAAATTACAATTACTATAAACAAGAATACAAGATTTCATTAGATTTTTAATTATAAGCATCCAATTCATTTGAGGACATTTGATAGTAATTGATCATGCAATTTTTGGACTCATGCATATGTAGTTTTGTTCAGCGTCTTACGAAGTTTTAACGACATAATCAAGGTCAACATTACCTCTTATGGAGACAAGATGCATTTAAACTTTCTAAGGCTAGCATCATAAACATGCTAGAGAAGTATCTTCTTGAATTGAATATAAATATTATTATTTTTACTGGAACTTACACTTACTTGTAAACCCTATAAAGAATCATCAGTCCCGCTGCGTTAGATTAAAGCTAAGTAAGCCCCGATCACACATAATATATTTTCCCTACGTGACAAAAGAAATCAATAGTTACCTAGCATTAGTAGAATACAAGTTTCTTTCTACTTTGTGGAACAAAATTACAACTGCTACGTTGAAGACAACACTAACACAACTTTTAAAACATAAGCCTTACCAAATGTTTTATTATATGTGTAACAGTTACTGGTACATTAGCAACGACAATTGACATTATATGTCACTTGAAAATTTTTAATTTTTACAAATTTTTGGGTTATTACATGTGGTATTAGAGCACAAGGTTCAGACATTAGGCCTGAATGTGGCTCAACTTGTATATGTGGAATAGTAACTGTAAACAAACGTAGTGATGTATTTTTCTTTGAATGACATTCCTAGAGAATTTTTGTTTTCAAAGTTAATCACAGGTATGGATAGATTGGAAGAGAATGCGGATGAGGAGTCTCCTTTTACTGAACGAAATAGTTTACAAAAAGAACCTATACAAGAAGAGATAACTAGTAATTCTTCTGAACTATTACAAATAGTTAAGGAACTAAAAACAAAGATGGAATCGGTTAAGAAAGAAAATGAGAGGATTCTGAGAGCTCAGGCGGAGCTTAATCAAATTTTAATGGAAAGATTTCATACAGAGGGAAAATATAAAAGAAGTGAGTCTGAAGATAGTGGTTATCAGCACAAAAATAAAAAGACTAAAAAAATTGAAAGTGAAAGTAGCTCATCTTCTGAAGTATACGGTGAGTCACAGAAACAAAACTTTCATTATACTAGTGACAATAGTAAAGATAATCACTATACTAGGAAGAGAAAGTTTAAACCTTATGAAGAAATCTCTAGGGAATTCAAGAAGATCAAGACACCAACTTTTAATGGAGAAACTAAAAAGGGGGAAGAAGCAGAATCCTGGCTTTCCGGGATGAAGAAATACTTCCAAATTTATAACTACTTTAATCAACTGAAGGCCAGGATGGCTATTTTTAACCTTACAGGAAAAGCATATATATGGTGGTAGGACTTAAAAAGAGTAAAAGGTATAAGGGAGAAAAATATAAATTGGAGCACATTTAAGAAAATACTTCATGAAGAAATCTTTATCTGAATAGTATTATGAAGAAAGGGATAAGGAATTTTACAAGCTAAAATTGGGAGCAATGAATATGAAAGAACTAAATAGTAAGTTTCTAAGTATACTCAGGTATGTGCTGTATATTGTGGACAAAAAACCTAAGGTGCAGTGGTTTCTCAGATGTTTACCTTATCATATATAGGACAGAAATGAGTATGACAATCTGAAAACATTAGAAGAAGCAATGAGAAAAGCGAATTTATGTTATGAACATAATCATAAAAAGGAAAGTATGACCAACTGGAAGGCCAAAAGGAATCATAACTTTGAACAGAAAAGAAATATTTTGTGCCTAATCGAAATTTTAAGAATAATAACACCATAAATTTTCCTGGTAAAAATTTACAAGGGAACAAAAGTAATTCACAGACCAATCAAAATAATCAAAGGAATAAAGAATCTGCTAACAGCCACAATAACTATACAAATAATTTTGAACGAAAGGAACCCATAAAGTGTTGGGAATGTAATGGTCCGCATTATGCATAAATTTGCCCAAATTGGAAGAAGATTGTTAGCAACATACACACAATACAGGAGGAGATGATTGTTGGTGATCTAGTGAGGACAAATGTCAGGATCAATGCAGCATTAGAGAACCGGCAAGAAGATTATCAAACTTCCATGGTGTAAGTGGAAGGTAAAATAAATCAAATACCTATATCTATTTTGATTGATCCAGGAGCTAGTTTAAGCTATATTTCTCCTAGTTAGTAGAAAAGTGTAAGCTTTTAGTTGAAAATTTTGCAATATCTTGGTTAGTTGAACTAGCTACTGGTGCAAAGAGAAAAGTAATTAGCTTTGTTAAAAATTATGTCGTAACTATGGATTAGTTTGAAATATCTGTTAAGCTCAATGCGTTACCTTTAGGTTCATATGATATGTTAATTGGTATGGATTGGTTAAAACAACATAGGGTGGTCTTGAATTGCTTTGATAAAGCCTTCACTTGCATAAATATCGGTGGTAAGTTAATAAATGTAAAGGGAATCCCTAGGAAAACAACCGTAAGGAATATTTCTACTTTGCAGCTTAAGAGAGCTGTGAGGAAAGGCTGTAAGGATTTTTCCATAACAGTAATTGGTGAAGAAAACACTAACAACAAAGATAAATTAAAATTGGAAGATATTCTGATTCTAAGGGAATATTCAGATGTATTTTCGGAAGAAATTCCGGGACTACCTCCGAGACGGGCATTAGATTTTACTATTGAGTTGGTACCTAGTGTAGTGCCCAGCTCAAAAGCCCCTTATCGAATGAATATACGATAATTAAATGAACTTAAGTCACAGTTAAAATAACTCATTGATAAGAATTACATTAGACCTAATGTGTCTCCTTGGGGGGCACCTCTCATCTTTGTTAAGAAGATGGATGGAACTCTACGACTATGTATAGATTATCGTCAACTAAATAAAATGACTATCAAGAACAGATACCCGTTACCTCACATAGATTATCTGTTTAATCAGCTACGTGGAGCCACAGTGTTCTCAAAGATTGATTTATGATTCAGATACCACCAGGTCTGAATCAAGGATGAAGACATCTTTAAAACAACCTTTTGAACTCGATATGGACATTACAAGTTTGTCGTTATGCTCTTTGGTATTACTAATGCCCTAGTTGTTTTTATGTGTCTCATGAATAATGTAATGCACAAATATCTTGATAAATTTGTGGTCATATTTATTGACGACATCTTCATTTACTCAAAGAATGAAGAGGAACATAAAAATCACTTAAAAATTGTATTAAAAGAGTTACGAGAACATCAAATTTTTGCAAAATTTAGTAAATGTCACTTCTTTAAAGATAAAATCCAGTATTTGGGTCATGTGGTGACTAAAGAAGGAATTTTTGTTGACCCCGAAAAGATAAAGGAAATCGAAGATTGACCTGTCCCAAAAGACGTAACTGACGTCTGATCATTCATCGGGATTACTAGTTATTATCGGAGATTCATCAAATGCTTTTCGAGAATTGGAAATCTAATAACCTCTTTGCAGAAAAAGGGGAAGAAATTCGATTGGAATCAAAAGTGTGAAGATAATTTTAAAAAGTGAAAAACATTATTAACCACCGCACCAATTCTAATAATTTCTGACCCTAATAAATATTTTAAAGTATGTACTAAGGCCTGCAATGATGGATTAGGTGGAGTTTTAACTCAGGAAGGACACGTCATTGCTTATGAGTCTAGGAAGGTGAAGATTCATGAGAAAAATTATGCAACCTATGACTTAGAATTAGCTGCTGTCATACATGCCCTAAAAATGTGGCGTCATCATTTAATAGGAAGAAAGTTTATACTAATGACAGATAATAAAGGATTGAAATATCTATTGGACCAACCTAACTTGAATGCTAGGCAAGCTAGGTGGCTATATTTTCTGAGTGAATAGGATTTTGAAATTCAACATATTAAAGGAAAGGAAAATAAGGTTGTTGATGCATTAAGTAGAAATGCAAAGCTGAATTTTATAGCAGCCATCAGCACTTATATGACAGACTTGGAAGAATAGCTTGAAGATGGAATAGAACAAGATGAAAATTATCAAAAATTACAAGCAAAAGTAAAAGAAAATTTAATAGAAAGTTTAAGTATAACGATATAAGTGTTGTTCTATTACACTTAGGTACAGTTTGAATGATAAAGGATTATTATTGTATAACGATATATTTTACATACCTAATGTACCTAAGATTAAGTTGTTAAATTTAAATGGAGTTCATAAAACACCTTATTCAGAGCATCCGAGTTATCAGAAAACCATAGACATGTTAAGAAAGGATTATTTATGGCTAAGTATGAAAAATGAATTGACATAATATATTGCTAGGTGCTTCGAATGTCAGCAAGTAAAAACTGAACATCAGCATCCATCTGGGCTACTTTAGCCATTGCCTATTCCTAGCTCGAAATGGGAGATAATTAGAATTTATTTTATCATGGGATTACCTAGAAATCAGAACTTAAATGACTCAATAATGGTAGTGGTTGATAAGTTGAGTAAATCAGGCCATTTTATACATGTAAAAACTACTTATAGAGCTGCAAATATTGCTGATATTTTCTTAAAACAATTTTTTTGGTTGCATGGAATACCGAAGGTGATCATTTTAGACCGAGACCCTAAATTTACAGGTAATTTTTGGAAATATTTGTTTAAAGGATTGAATACTATGTTAAAATTTAGTACCTCTTTCATCCTCAAACTGATGGACATACTGAAAGAGTAAATCATGTATTGGAGGATCTACTTATAATGTATGTAAAGGAGCAGCAAGGTAATTGGGAAGATTATTTACACCTAGTAGAATTTGCTTACAATAATCATTATCAAGCTTCAGCTAGATATAGTCCCTTTGAAATTCTGTATGGAAGGAAATGCAACACTCCCATCTCTTGGAGTAATCTAGTGGACAGGTTAGTATTAGGACTTGAATTATTGAAGGAGATGGATTTAATTGTAAACCAAGTACTAGGTAACTTGAAAGTTGTGCAAGATCGACAGAAAATCCAAGAAGACCTTAAACGAACTCCAAAGGAGTTCTAGGTAGGTGAACATGTTTTTCTTAAGGTGAGACCCAAAAAGAGTTCTTTGAGGTTGGTAGTTGTTCTAAGCTAGCACCTCGATATTATGGTACTTTTGAAATACTATCCAGGATAGGATAGGTAGCATATCAGTTAACTCTACCACCAAATCTAAGAGTTCACAATGTTTTTCATATTTATGTATTAAAAAAATATGTACATGATGCTATTCATGTTATTAATTGGAATGATGTGCAGGTGGAACCCGAAGGAGATTTTCTGGTGGAACCAGATTGTATTCTCGAAAGGAGGGTGATCTCGCTTCGGAATCGCACCATTGGTTATGTGAAGGTGCAATGGAAGCACCTTAGTCCAGAAGAAGCCACCTTGGAATTGGAAATTTATATGCAGGATGCATATCCAATTCTATTTCAGGGGAACTCTGAGGATGAGGAATAAATAACATCAATGGTGATGTTATAAATTAAGGGGGTGTGTATGTCACATGCCCCAATTTGCAAAACAATTTTATGTTATTGAGGAACATTATGTTATATTTTATGCTAAGTTTGTAATTGATGACCAAGTGGGGCCAAGAATAATTAATGTATTTCAGAATATTTTATTAATAAATAAATAAATGATGAGACAATAGCATATGGAAGCTATTAGAAGAGTGTTAACTGGTCACTTGGTGGAGGAGACTGGGTGGAGAGTATACTGACAAGTGGCAGCATCCTCAAACTACTTCTAACTATTGCAGGTGACAACTTCCCTATATTTGTGGTCATGATTCCCCAAGAAAGTGGAATTGGAGTAGGTGGCTCATTAAGTAAAAACTGACCCAGAAGACCTAGGCATTATTATAAAAGTTCCCATTGAAGACAGATGACGCTGCTGATTCTGGAAATGTGATCATTCAATGTGAAGGAAGTGCACATGAGAAATTCGATGGAGGGGACTCATTAAAGTGAGTTTGAGGAGTTAACTGCTGAGAACTGAACTTATGCAACTGTTAGGATGAAGTTCTTACTGCTATAAGCAGGATTGAATTACTGTTGTAATTTGACCAGTCAGGTGACAGAAGGTCTTAAGGACACATCCTTCACCTAGTACTCTACCGGGAGGACTAGGAAACCCTCACTCGGTGCAAAATAAGATTAGGGAAAGACCAAAGTCAATTTAACTAGAAACCTTGTCATCTGCACGGGTATCTTTTCAATAGTTCCTTATGAAATTGATAATCTGCAATTAAAACTATTACTTGTCAAATACCTATAATCATTAAATTAATGCAATTTCTATGATTGCCAATAATGTATTATTACCATGGAGTTATCGAGGTTTAGTGTATCAACTATAATATTATAACATGAAATTTCCTTCTAGGGTTTTCATTTTAATAAATTAAGATAAGATAGTTATTTTATTTAACTATGTTTGATGGAAAATATGAGAAAGACATATTTTACTTTTAGACCATAGTAAGAAGGAAAGCTAGTGATTCTTGGACTTAGACTTTGGAATTGTTAGAAATGAAAGAGTGTTTGGTTAGCTAGAACCAAAATTATATAAGAAATCTCAGTGAAATTCTAGCAACCTAATAATGAATAAATAGATAAAAGTAAAAGTAATATGGTTATTCATTAAGAGAATGTTCTTTATAGAGTCATATAATGAAGATAATCATGATAGACTTGAAATGGTATTAAGATATCTAACCATCAAGATGTGAGTTCTATATTTCTTTCTATTTTAAACTTTAAATTACAATTACTATAAACAAGAATACAAGAGTTCATTAGATTTTTAATTATAAGCATCCAATTGATTTGAGGACATTTGATAGTAATTGATCATGCAATTTTTGGACTCATGCATATGTATTTTTGCTTCAAATTCTTACGAAGTTTTAACGACATAATCAAGGTCAACATTACCTCTTATGGAGACAAGCTGCATTTAAAATTTCTAAGGCTAGCATCATAAACATGCTAGAGAAGTATCTTCTTGACTTGAATATAAATATTATTATTTTTATTGGAACTTACGCTTACTTGTAAACCCTATAAAGAATCATCACTCCCACTGTGTTAGCTTAAATCTAAGTAATCCCCGATCACAAAAAAGAGATTTTACCTACTTGACAAAAGAAATCAACAGTTACCTAGCATTAGTAGAATACAAGTTTCTTTCTACTTTCTAGAACAAAAATACAATTGCTAATTTGAAAACAGCACTAACACATCTTTTAAAAGATAAGCCTATAGATTTTACAAAACCTTATGATGAAGTAAATATTTGTTTCTCTTACAAACCGTTTTATTATATGTGTAACAGTTAGTGGTACATTAGTGACGACAATTGACATTTTATGTCACTTGAAAAATTTTAAATTTTTACTAATTTTTGGGTTGTTATAGGTGATCTTTGCATTGATGGAAATTTATATGTGTAGAATATAGTTGTATGGATAAGAAACATGTTCATAAGATTTCGTTTCCAAATTTCCATTTAATGCTTGAAATGGGATCTAGATGTTTCAATATCCCGAAACACCAAAAAAGGTCATGCTCCTACATTGGCCCCTCAAAGTCCATGGATCTAGTTTGTACAGACAAAATCCATTAGATACAAAATTATAGATTGATGCATTTTGGACAATGTCTCATTCGAGTAGAATTTTTCTAATTCACATAGTTTGTTGAAGGAGATGAGAAAATTTTTCTAGTTTCCATCTTCTTTGAGTACCATTTGGCCTTGCCTCTAGAAGTTTTCCTTTAAGGTTGACCTATTAGATTTTATATTTATCTTGTTAACTATTATATACTTATTCTAAAAAATTATATTATCTGCTAACATTGCTTGTGCTTTTGTTCCTAATTACTCTTTGTTAGGTAAGATATGTCAGCCAGTTTGTTAACACAACATGGAATACTTTTGGAGATTCAAACTCTCAATATTCATTGTTAGGTAAATGTGAATATATTGCAAGGACCATATCACCATATTTTATCCTTGTATGAAAACACTCTAGTGTTTCTTTGTTTATCTAAAACTTAGTAAACTTGAACTCCTAACTTAAATGTATTTCCAATTCTATGATGGTTATGTGAGCATTAGAATTTTATTGAGACTTCTTTAATGTTCCCTATACTTGCCAATGGACCTGATTATATCAATTTATATTTTATCCTTCAATGATATTCTTATGGTGTCTTCTATACTGCCCCATTTTTCTTAGAGATTTGTCTGATTATGTTATGTTATTATTTGAGTGAATTTGACCACAAATGGCCCATATTAACAAGACATGTGTTGAAATTAAAACATAAACAATTATGTTACATGATGATCACCATACTATTTTGATTATGTTAGAAATAAACGGTCGTAATGGATTTATGCATGATGACCAAGCATTAGAAATATGATGCATGAAAATATATTTATATGATTGGAAGATGCTTTGACACGCGCTTCCAAGTGTGGCAAGCAACCACATGTGTTAATTAACACAAGGTGGCAAAAATGTTGGATAGGCTCAAGATTGAGCTTGGAAATGGTATCTGGTGATATAATGCAATAAATTGATATCTTGATTAGTTTGCATGAGCTATTTGATGTACATGGAATTCATGTGTATAGGAATAGGATCGTTATTTTCATTTAGTCCACACATTGGCAACAAGGTTGTATGGGAAAATGCAAGCCACAAATAGCACATATTTCCATGTGATAGGTTAAAAAGTTAGTGATATTTTTTTCTGCAAGATGCATGTTGTCATGAAAGTAGGTTGCGTATTGAGTCATTCACAAGGTTTGACTACAAGGCATGCAATAGGATATATTTACCGTATTCCTCATTGACCATTAGTCTCTCAACAGGATACAACTAGATTGATTTAACATGGTGTCAATTACTATATCACATCCCCACTACAGAAAAGGTATAATTGAAGGGCATGTGTATGACCATGGAACCTTTGATAGAGTCTTGGTGAATTCAATTTGAAGGGCATGTATATGAACATGGAATCCTTAATTGAACCTTGGTAAAATCTATTTGAATGGCATGCATACGACCATGGTACCCTTGATAGAACCTTTGTCAAATTAAATGAAAATATATAACTAAATATAACCGAGAAACATAATTTAAAAAAAAAGAAAAAATAATGAATTAATAGAAACATGTGCGTGCAAAGAATAAATAATAAGTTAATGTAAAATAGAAAAATGCACATAATAAAGGAAAGCAATTAGTTAAAGAGAAGATGAACTAAAACACACCGTTAATTAAGGAGAAAAAATAAAATAAGAAAACTCAATTAAATGGATAATGAGACTCAATTGCAGGCATATATGTAGGAAAAAAGAACATGAAACAAAAACCTAAAAAATTCTATAAATGAAATAAAAGGAGAAGAGTAAGGATCGTCTTTAATATTTTATATTTCCTCCTACGTGATGCTTGAGGATTGTTAAAATTGCAGTTACTAATGGAGAGTTTTGTACTTGAAAGTGGGTAAGGTAAGGAGGATTGGAAGTGTGGATCTCTACTACCACTCGTCAATCATGCTTATATAGTGCTTCTTCCATACAACACCATTTCAAATTAGGGGTCCCTAACGAGGAAGAGTAACCATTGGTGGTAGGTGGGTTGTTCAACTGGCACACAAAAGGATTGGAAATTTGAGCAATGTTTGCAGGAGCTCAATGAATGAAACACAAATGGATGCATGGGAGGGAACATGAAAATGGTATTCCATAAAACTACGTTCAATGTGCAATTGTTTTTCCTATTTTGTACAAATCCATCCATTTATTTCGTAATTGTAATCTAATAAATACTAAATTTCAATGAATTGAATTTTCTATATATCCTTGATGTTATCAGAATTGAGCATATCATTCAACCATATTGTGGAAATAAAATCCTAAATTATGTATAAAGGCATGGATTCCTTTGGAGTTTAAAGGTTCTTAGAAATTTTAAATCATTTGTTTAGTTGAGTTTACAACAATTTTTTTAAGAAAAAAGGAGATATGTGCAATTGTTTTTCCTCAAAAAAACCTCATTAGAAATACCACTTTTGTTTCATTAGTATGAGAATATCTCGATTTAACACGGAAAACTAATTAAACTGATGCATGAATTCTAACTATGCACATATCAATCTGATCTAAGAATTCAATCTAGGTTCAAATGTTCAAACTGATTCTCTACACTATAAAAACACAAATATAATAACTCAATAATGTTCTAATGGGTAATCTTATGGATGTACTAGGGCTGCCGTAAAGTTTTCTAGGTTTCCATATCAGTATGTCAATCAACTTCTTAGAAATGACCACACAATGATAAATACACTTCTTTGAGATGGTATGCATAGGTTAGTGATTTAAATGAATTAAGCATATACATTCCATTTGAATTATTGCGTATTACTTTGCAAACCCGGAACTCACAGATTAATCCCCAAAAATTCACCCTCTCACATGTGCAATGCATTTGCAATCACAATATTAATGCATCCTAGATGTACAATAATTTTGTTTAACTATTCCATAATACCCTGGCAACTAATAATCAATGATAGGTATTTAGAGTTCGGCACTAGCATAGTAGATGCACATAAATGTATTAAATACATAGGTGAGTGCACAAAGTTGAGGGACTTTTTAGATGCAATGGTAGATTCAAGAAAATGATTCAAGCTCTATAAAAGAGAAATGACGCCAGGAAATCTTGAGCTTTCCAAACCTAGTCCCAATCCTTCCAAGGTGATTTCCAACTAGGATTGTTAATGAAAACGTGAACATATTATGTTTCTCTAAAATTCAAATGCATTATGTTCTCCAAAACATGCACATGTTTTTAAAACATGACTTATGCATGAAACACGTCACGCTCATCATTTTCTCCATGACATCCATCTGCAGCAATTTTCGACCAACCAAGGCACAAAGGGTGAACATGATTTGGCTGAGGAGGGCATACAATTTCCACCTTAAGAATCAATATCTTCATTCTCAAGTATTTACACCAAACCCTGAACTTCTAGTCTCACTGCATTCAATAATTTGTATTTCCTCGTATGAGTTGAAACCATAAATTTATTAATTGGTATTCCCTAAAAGAAATTTAAACCATAAATTGAGTCATTTTCAATCCCAATGGAAACCAAAACCCCAATTTACTTACAAAAATAAAATCAATTTCACTATGTGCATATATATGCATGAGAATACTTGTGAATCCAAACCAATATTCACAAATATCCCAAGTTTCTCAAGTATATAGAAAGGTTGTATACAACTAAAAACAAATTCAAGTAGAAACCATATCTCCCCAAAATTGATGAATGGAGATGATATTTAAGGGATATAGAGTCCACAAAATCCATTCCACAACAAATAATAACATATCAAAATACCTTCTAAGATTGAGAGTTTATTTTTCAATAGCGCCATTTAGCCATCCTTTAGGCTCTATCGCTTTCCTCTACTTGGAATATTGATGTTTTGAAGAAACTTCCTAATCCAAGTGTTAACATAAGGTATTGAAGCTTCCCATGCTTAAAAAAAATTCGGTTGAATGCAAGGTACATTTTGGTTAAGGTCAAGATGACAGAGTTCAATGATAGGCTTGATGTATTTGATTACATGGAAATTACATACTATCATACATGAGATATTTTGATAGTGATTGGTCATTTGAGAGATATTGATGCAAAATGGAGGGGCGTAGATGAACTACGCAACTCCCTGTGGACATCATTATAGTCTATTGTAGACACTATCAACAGATCCAATGAATTGAGATACAATGACATTAAGAAGCTAAAAATCACCAAAGAGAAAATATATTCACAATTTAGACTTCATAGGACAAATGTCATTCGAGAGACTAGCATAACACATATTTCAATTGCATGGTGCATTTGTCATCCAGTCAAATATCACCAGATGGATAGATGGTACAAGGTTTTTGATATCCCCCCACACAAAAAAAGGGAAGTACCATTGTACTTCCTCCGAAAACTTTATGTTGAGTTTTTGTTGAGAAAACATGTCAACTATTTTGACATGTTGGGGTTCTAGGGAGCTTGTAGGTGGATGCCCCAGAATTATCCCAAAATTATCTCGATGCTCAACATAGAGATGTCAATCAACAAATACCTCCACCTCGTAGCTAGCTACTGAGGCCAGACATCCCTCATGCACATGATATGATTGCCTAGACACGTGAGGATTTTTTTCGATAGATCAGATGATTGACCAACATCCCATGAGCCTAAAATTGAGCCACACATGTGCATTGTGTGTGGAGATTATGATGTAGTATGCTGGCATTTCAACTCACTTGCTATGTCGAATCCTTATAAGTGAGAGTGGTCAAAGTTAAAAATTTATTTAAGGTTGATAAGAGTCAAGAAACATGGATTCCAAAATTCAATATCACATGAACAAGTCAATACACACGACATACCCACTAAGCATTTTCAAACACCTTCTAGTAAGGACGTTTAGAAAATAATTAAAGCCTTGAATTTATGTTTGAGTACATTGCTTAGAAGGATGAATAACTATTATATTGATCATTTATATTTTTTGATTGCTATTATATTAGTTTTGTATAATATGGAATGATCCATAAACTTCTGTGTATATTCTATTGGAACAATTACTCACGTGAGATCTTATAACTTAGTATTTTTATTAGCTTATTTCATTATAATGCTAAATAAACTCAAACTAAAACAAAAATAACTAAAGAACATAATTATACAATCCCCACAAATCACATAAGTTTTACCCTAAAAAAGGAACTATGGGGAGAAACCCATTTAGAAATGAGGACTATGCACTTCTCCTTTATATAGAATGCAAATACAAAGGAAATGTTATTTTCTATCGAGCTTCCCATCACTTCACAAATACGATGACTACTACATGATATTCTAATGTTCCTATGTGATGCTTAACTATACACTCATTTGTTGTTTATATACTATGGAGAAATACCATAGTATGCTAAGAATGTAACACCTTAACTTCCTAATGGCTGGATATTTAACATGGTGTGATAGTCATCTAGGTTCAACTTTAGGGTTTTCACATACCTTAATTCCGTATTAGATTTGGTATTTTTGAAATTATAAAATGTTATTGAATGTCCCTAGGTAACTATATTTGCACGCGTGCGAAATGAGAGATGACATGTAATCCACTTCTTACCACGGTGATCAATTGGATTAGTCAGTTTGCAAGAGGCATAAATTCGTCATGTATTAACTATGTTTGAGATTATTCTTGGGTCGTTGGGATAGTATTAAAGTGTATAATCACATCAATGAGCATTGAATAAGTGATTAAGTTTTGAACACAAAAAATTCATTCAATCCCTTAAACAGACCCCAAAAACGTTTGGTCCCCAAATCTACAAAATGAGACATACCCCTAAAATGGGACCTGCAAGCTATTTCATTCAGTATTTTCACTCAAAAAGCAACAAAATAGATGAAAAATTATATATTAATCTTTTTTAAATCAAACCTCCCATTTTTGGGAGGATTTGTGTCACCAAAATATTTTACTCAATGAGGTGAGGAAAGTTTTCTTGTACCTTTTATTTGGATTACCATTTAGCCTTTCCAAGAAGTATTCCAACCACCTACTTGATTTCATATTATCTTCACCTAGTTTTTATAGACTTAATATACAAAATTTTCTAATGCTAACTCTATATTAGCCTCTTGTTCTAAGTCCTCTATAAAATGTAAGACTGTGTTGGGTTCCTAGTGCAACATGGAAGGTTTATAGAGTTTCATATTCTCCACATTCACTACTAGGTAAATGCACATATATGGGGATAGGAAGAGTCTATAGGAATTATCTCCTACCTTGTCCGACATTTTAGAAAGGAAAAACAATAATTCCTTGATATTCTTACTAAAACCTTGTTGTATTTCCTTTTTCAAGTGTAACCAAACTTTGTCTCCCACCTTCACTATTTTCTGAATTTTGTGTTGATCATGTATATCCTTATACTTTTCCTATGACCTAATTAATGTCTCTGCATGAAATTACAAATGGATTTACCTAAAATTATCAATATATTTTTCATATCTTACTGCTTCACCTATGGTGTCTTCCCTTAACCCCCTTGTCCATAAGAAAAATCTAATGGTGAAGGTGGACGATATCTGAAATAGGTTTCAAAAGGGGAGTTTCCAATGGAAGTGTGGATTTATACATTATGAGTGTGTTGGATGCAAATTAGATTTCCATCCCAAGTATTCAAATGCTTTTGATTGTAACGTCTCAAAATATGCACCAATGTCATGATGACTACTTTTATCTTCCCAATTGACTGTAGATGTAATGTTATAGATCTCTTCAACTTAGTTTCCATATTCTCCCAAAGTGTAGTCCAAAATATACAAAGAAATATAGTATCCCTTTATAATATGATTCTCTTTGGTATCCCAAATTACATGCATACCTGAACAAAGAGATGCTTTCTATAACATACACAAAATACATGGAGATGGTCTCCCATGGTTTTGTTGGAACATATAAGGGCGGGATAGACCTTTCTTTCTATTACTAGGATTGATTGTATAGAAAAGTATGCATCCTCTAATAAACTGAGCAACATCTTCTTGCATTCTAGGCACATAAACATACCTTTGTAAGTTGAAATTTGTCTTCCCAACATCAGAATTTCCCACAACCTTGGAGGTGTGAGCCTCCCTCATGAGTTTCAATATCTACCTTTAGGAACAGGAAGCTTATAAAACTAGTAGAGTAACCCATCCTAGAGGTAAGAGTTAGTATTATTGTCACCTTAATTTAAATGAATGGCCTTATAGATGTTGAAATACATCCTTTAAGTCCTCATCTTTTGTGTATCCCTCCTTGTATACATCATGGTTGAAATGATCCATATGCATAGGAGTACCCAAAGATATGGTATCAATCATAGGTGGCCTTCATAACATGTATGTCATCTTCTCTATGCTTCCCTTCTTATATTTTATGATTAAATGGAATTTTTGTAAAATTCTAATCCATTTGCAATATTTTTTTTCCTATAGACTTCTTTGGTCCTAAAAATTATGCAGTACCTAGTGCTCTATGTGAATGATGATCTAATTTCCCGTCAGATTGCACTTCCAATTATTAACCGCTTGAAACAAGGCATATAATTCCTTATCATATGTAGGATAGTTTATGATTATATCATGTAACATTTCAAAATAATATTATACTGGTCTCCCTCCTTGCATTGAGACTTCTCTTATAACATACCCACTTGCATTTGTCCTCAAATTGAAAGGCTTCATCAATTTAGGATGTAACACCCTATTTTTACCCCAGTATGTAAATATGTAATTATTGATGAAATGGATACAAGTCAAATATGAATGTCAAACATGACCAAATTATGTAAATATGTACATTTTTACTTTTTAATATAAAATCCATGACTATTGTAGACAAAGTGAAAAAGAAGAGATGGGTTCTATCATTCCATAAGAGATAGAGAATGAGAAGGGTGTTTAAGGGGGAGATAACCCTAGTGACTTACCATTTAAGTCACTACCTTTATTATTCACTTTATTCTATGTTTTATTAATCTCTCTTTATTAAAATGCATGATCCATAATGTTGGGGTTAATTATACTAAGCTTGGGCTTAGAGGGAAAAAAATGTGTCCAACCACATGTATTTCATTTGCTTAGTTCCTTCCATCCTTAATGCCAGTTAGTTCTCAAAATTCATATATTTATTGAGAACGAGTCCCTTTTCCATAATTCTCCCATCACTAAGCCATCAATTATTGTAAGATTTGAACAAGCCTCACTCGTACCGCCATTACCTGTACTACAGAAATAATCTATACAAATGAAAAAGGAATTCCCTCGATCCATGGCACAGAGAGTTCCTAGTTTTCCAGTGCTAGAGATTTGAGAATAAAATGAGGTAATAAACCAAAGGGGTTGTTAACTCAAACAAGAGATCCAAAGGAAATATTAATCTAGAGAAGTGTAATAACTCAAAAATTCGTAAAAACTTAAAATTTTTCATGTGACATAAAATGTCTAATATCACCGCTAAAGTACCATTAATGGTTAGAAGATAATAAAATAGTTGGTAAGAGTAACAAATAGTTGCTTCTTTATAAGATTTGTATAATCTAAAGGCTTCTCCTTGATAGTTGTGTTAGTACTGTTTTCGACATAACAGTTGTAATTCTTCAAGAAGTGGAAAAGAAACTTGTATTTTACTGATGCTAGATATTCTGTTTATTTCTTTTTGTCAAGTAGGTAAAGTTTCTTATGTGTGGTCGGGGCTTACTTAGCTTTTAAGCTAACACACTGGGACTGATGGTTCCTTACAGGTTTAGCAAGTAAGCGTATGTTCTAGTAAATTAATATTTATATTCAAGTCAAGAAGATACTTCTCTAGCACGTTTATGATGCTAGACTTAAAATGTTTTAACTATAACTTGTCTCCATAAGAGGTAATGTTGGTCTTAATTTCTTTTTCTTTCAAAACATCGTAATGAAATTTAAACAAAATACATAAGCATGGGTTAAATTGCATGATCCATTACTATCACAACATCTGGGTGATTGAGATTAAATTATGAAGAATATTTGTATTCTTACTTACAGTAACTATGATCTAGTGTCTAAAAAGGAATAAACAAAGTTTGGAGCTGAAACTTAGATCACTCAAAGACATTAGAATAATAACACATTTACCATTATCTTAGGGTTTTCTAACTAGATGCTTTTCTCAAATATAAACAAACTATAATGACTCTTAACTATATATTAATTGCTAGGATTTTTTGAGTTACAAATGAAACTCTTATATAAATTTTGAGAACTGCACTTGCCTAAGTCCCCAACTACCCACTGCAGTAAAAGAATTGGATTAAGATTCTTTTCATAGTTGAAATAATTTCTCTTCAAAACTATTACAGTCTTTTACCATGAATCCTTTTTACTTGTATCATATAGTTCCAATCCTAGTGAACCCTTCAGCTATAATTTACGCCTTACACAAGGTTGCTTAATAAATCTTTTTGAACAAGGTTGTAGGTTTAAATAAATATAGTGAGAGATCTTATATTTCTTTGGTCCTTGTTATCAATTTACTCTTCAACTCTAACCAATTAAAAGACTAATTTCTAGGTGTCATTCAATCACCTTCTTATTATAGTTTAACGTTAAACTGAATCTATTACACATGTTTCAACTTACATGATTTTGTAAAAGAACTACCCCATTTGACCCATAAACAAACCCTAAAAAGAAATTCTATAACCCATTCCTATTATTGATAAACAAAGCATCAAAAATAATATAAAACATGATTATCAAATCTTAGAATGCACAATGTATAAATGATTAAAGGTTTGGGCTTGTAATTATTTTCATTCAGGCTCGAAGTTGCATCACTAACTACAGAAACGCCACCCAGAGTGAGGAAATAAATTTTTGGACATGTGGTGAGTTTTTGTCCACAAATTGAGTTGACTTAAAAGAAAACACCCTAACCCTTCTTTTTGCATTGTGAGCAGTCCTTAGACTAGTGCGACCGAGCTACGAGCTCGTGGCCACCATAACCCTACAATGACCTCTGTTTTGTAACCATCTTCCATCAAAAGTTTCTGAGCTTTTCTCAGTGGCGTGATAAGGTAGTTTCTGAAGCTTAAAGATTTTTGTAGCTCACTATGGGTGCACAAACCATTTTTCTTCTCTGCTAACTAAGAAAATAAACAGTGGATAGAGCTTATAAAAGAGTACTCTTCATTTTCGTTGGAGTAATGCTCGTTTTCTTTTGAGTTCGTGACTCAGCGTCTTCTTAGCTTCTGGCAAGGTGCCATTAGACAGTCTCAGGTGGCTAGTTTCCACAACTTCATTCACAAAGAAACGATAACAGGTAAAATCTAAATAGAGTTTTTTTTTGTTTATCAGCAATGTTAAACTATAACACAATTTAATTTTACTGCAACTAAGACTTGTTTTTCAATGAAGATTCCTCTCATGGCAAGGGGGTTAGTTGAAGGCTCAACTCCATAATTTGTGTCCATGCAAACCTTGGTAAGCCCTAGTTGCACTGAGGGTTTTTCTCTTGCATTCATGTGGTGGTCTAGAATGCAAGAAACTCCGATGTCGGTTCTTGACTTAGCTTGGGTTTCTACTATTGGAATACTTCTGGTTATTTTAATTTTTATTTTAGAAATCCTCAAGGGAATTGTGTGCAAGAATGTGGAAGGCTATTGTAGTAGTGACTTGGGGTTTAATTGACAGTTCCATTACGGCTTAGAAGATGTAAAAAAAAAATTGTTTAATCTTTAGAACTTGGCTCTAAGCTGTGATAATGCTGCTCGACCTCTGCCTGGTTAATTAGGTTTTTAAATGGATTTTAATGGTGAAGAAAAAGACTATTTACTCAGTAGAGACTTGTAAAACAATTATAGGATTTTTACTTGTCATGAATGTAATAGTTGTTGTTTCATTTTACTGTTTTGTATAGTATATTTTTTTCTTTGAACAAGCCCAAGCCTCAGCCGATATTTACAAAAGGCCATTATACTTATTTTTTTTTGTTTTTATCAAATTGTTACAGTGATATTTTAATTTAATATCATGTAATTTAGGATGATTTACAGTGCAATGTGTGATTGGAAATTTTATTGTGTTAAAGAGTAGAGTTAGTACTATGTTTTGCTCAGAAGGGTTAATATGTAAAATACCCTACGATTCTGTAATAAAATAGAAATTACAGGATTAATTTTGGTTTTCTTTGTCTATTTTTACTTTTTATAAAAATGATTTAGAGCTGTTAAATTTTATGAAAGAAATTAGAGTAAGATTCTGCAAGTTTGTAAATAAAGATGAAACCTTTCTTTGGTAAACCCTTGGTAAAATGCTTTGAGGTTTAAATTAAAACATCAGTTTCCAGTACATAATGTAATATGAACTTGGAAAATATTAAATAGACCTATGAAGTACTAGCTAGGTTAAAACCCTAATTACTATTTTTGCTATTCCTATATTTGTTTATTTGACTTTATTTATTGCGTTTAGAATAAATATTATTACTAGTAATAGTTCTGTGATTAATATGACTATTAGTGACTAATGTATACTCTATTATTTTCTTATAATTAGATATTACAGATAATTTTAGTAGATAGAGTAAGTACTGGTAGTTTTCTATAAATGAATCACATAAAATCTATGTAAATAATCATTTGCATTTTTCATAGAGAGTAATGGACAAATCTACTTATTCATCTTAAACAACCAGCTCTACTAGAGTACTGCCTATACAAGGCGTGGAAAAATACAGTATGGTAATTTATTTCCATTTACTTTTCACTTTGCAATAATACTACTATTTTTAACATAACCTACAAATCACTAAGTTTATCAATACACAATACTCTTTTCTGCATAAACTGTAATGAAATAATAACATGCATATCCTTGAAAAACTAGTAAACATTTACTCAAAATAGTAAATAATTATAAATAAGCTGAACAAATAAAAACATGTCAAATGATGAGGTGACAACAACTTAAGGAGGTTTTTCCTCCCAGCCAACTCCTAGAGAAAGTTTAGTCTGCACTTCCTCGTGACCCCTGAGCATGTTCCTGGTCCTCTTGGTAGAGTACTGGGTGAAGGATGTATCCTTAAGGCCTTCTATCACCTGACTAGTCAAATTACAGCAGTAATCCAAACCTACTTACAACATTAAGAACTCTAGCCTAATAGCTGCATAAGTTTAGTTCTCGACAGTTATCCCCTCAAACTCACTTCCATAAATCCCATCCATCAAATTTCTCATGTGCACTTGATTCACACTAAATGATCACTATCCAGAAATGAACAGTCTCAGCTATCTTCAATGGGAATTTTTATAATAATGCCTAGGTCTTCTGGGTCAGTTTTTACTTAATGAGCCACCTGCTCCAATTCCACTTTCTTGGGGAATCATGACCACAAATATAGGGAATTCGCCACCTACAACAATTAGAATTAGTTTGAGGATGCTGCTAATTGTCAATATACTGTCCACCTAGTCTCCTCCACCAAGTGACCGGTTAACACTCTTTTAACAACTTCCCTAAGCTGTTGTCTCATCATTTATTTATTTATAAATAAAATATTTTGAAATACATTAATTATTCTTGACCCCACTTGGTCATCAATTACGAAATTAGCATAAAATATAACATAATGTTCCTCAACAACATTAAATTGTTTTTGTAAATTGGTCCATGTGACATACACACCCTCTTAATTTATAACATTGTTCTCAATGTTATTTATTCCTCGTCATCAGAGTTCCCCTAAAATAGAATTGGATATGCATCCCGCATATGAATTTCCCATTCTCAGGTGGATTCTTCTGGACTAAGGTGCTTCCATTGCACCTTCACCTGACCAATGGTGTGATTCCGAAGAGATATCTCCCTCCTTTTGAGGATACAAGCCGATTCCACCAGAAAATATCGTTTGGGTTCCACCTACACATCATTCCAATTAATAACATGAGTAGCATCATGTACATATTTTTTTAATACAGAAATATGAAAAACATTGTGAAATCTTATATTTGGTGGTAGAGATAACTGATATGCTACCTGTCCTGTCCAAGACAATATTTCAAAAGGACCACAATAACAGGGTGTTGGCATAGCACAGCTACCTAACCTTAGAGAACTCTTTTTAGGTCTCACCTTGATAAAAACATGTTCACCTACCAAGATATATGAGTATTGCATTTCCTTCCATATAGAATTTCAAAAGGACTATACCTAGTTGAAGCTTGATAATGATTATTGTAAGCAAATTCTACCAGGTGTAAATAATCTTCCCATTTACCTAGCTGCTCCTTTACATACATTCTGAGTAGATCCTCCAACACCTGATTTACTCTTTTAGTCTGTCCATTATTTTGAGGATGGAAAGAGGTACTAAAGTTTAACGTAGTATTTAACCCTTTAAACAAAGATTTCCAAAAATTACTTGTAAATTTAGGGTCTCGGTTTGAAATTATTACCTTCGATATTCCATGCAATCGAAAATTTTATTTTAAGAAAATATCAGCAATATTTGTAGCTTTATAAGTAGTTTTTATAGGTATAAAATGGGTTTCTTTACTCAACTTATCAACAACTACCATTATTGATTCATTTAAGTTTTGATTTCTAGGTAGTCCCATGATAAAATCAAGGCTAGTTATCTCCCATTTCCAACTAGGAATAGGCAATGGCTGAAGTATCCCAGCTGGATGCTCATGTTCAGTTTTTACTTGCTCACATTTGAAGCACCTAGCAATGTATTCTGCCAAATCCTTTTTCATGTTTGGCCATAAATAATCCTTTTTTACCATGGTTATGGTTTTCTAATAGCCCGCATGCCCTGAATAAGGAGTTTTGTGAAATTCATTTAAAATTAATAGCTTAATCTTAGGTACATTAAGTATGTACAATCTATCTTTATACAATAATAATCCTTTTTCATTCAAGCTATACCCTGTACTTAGACTTTCTGTTAAATTTTCGTTTACCTTTGCTTGTAATTTTCGATAATTTTCATGTTGTTCTACTAAATCTTCTAGCTATTCTTCTAAGTTTGTCTTATAAGTGTTGATGGCTATTGTAAAATTTAGCTTTTCATTTCTACTTAATGCATCAACAAACTTATTCTCCTTTCCTTTAATATGTTGAATTTCAAAATCGTATTCACTCAGAAATGCTAGCCACCTAGCTTGCCTAGCATTCAAGTTAGGTTGATCCAATAGATATTTCAATCTTTTATTATATGTCATTACTATAAACTTCCTTCCTATTAAATGATGACGCCCCATTTTTAAGGAATGTATGACAACAACTAATTCTAATTCATAGGTCGCATAATTTTTCTCATGAATATTTAGCTTCCTAGACTCATAAGAAATGGCGTGTCCTTCCCGAGTTAAACCTCCACATAAACCATAATTGCATGCATCGGTACATACTATAAAATATTTATTAGGGTCAGCAATTACTAGAATTGGTGCGGTGGTTAATAATGTTTTTAAATTTTTAAAACTATCTTCACACTTCTGATTCCAATCAAATTTCTTCCCCTTTTTCTGCGAAGAGGTTATAGCATTTTCAATTCTTGAAAACCCTTCGATGAATCTTCGATAATAACCAGTAGAATGATCGGACGTGAGTTACATCTTTTGGGACTGGCCAATCTTCAATTGCCTTCATCTTTTCGGGGTCAACAGAAATTCCTTCTTTAGTCACCACATGACCCAAATAGTGGATTTTATCTTTAAATAAGTCACATTTACTAAATTTTGCAAAAAATTGATGTTCTCGTAACTCTTGTAAGACAATTTTTAAGTGCTCTCTATGTTCCTCTTCATTCTTTGAGTAAATTAAAATGTCGTCGATAAATACAACCACAAATTTATCTAGATATTTGTGCATTACATTATTCATCATACACATAAAAACAACTGGGGCATTAGTAAGTCCGAATGGCATAACGACAAACTCGTAATGTCCATATTGAGTCCTAAAGGTTGTTTTAAAGATGTCTTCATCCTTGATTCGGACCTGGTGGTATCCAGATCGTAAATCAATTTTTGAAAACACCATGGCTCCATGTAGCTGATCAAACAAATCATTTATGCGAGGTAACGGGTATATTTTCTTTATAGTCATTTTATTTAATTGACGGTAATCTATACATAGTTAAAGAATTATATCCTTCTTCTTAACAAAGATGACCGGTGCCCCCCAGGGACACACTGGGTCTAATGTAATTCTTATCAATGAGTTCTTTTAACTGTGACTTAAGTTCATTTAATTCTAGTATATTCATCCGATCAGGGGCTTTTGATCTGAGCACTACACCATGTACCAGCTCAATAGCAAAATCTAATTCTCATTTCAGAGGCAGTCCTAGAATTTCTTCCAGAAATACATATGAATATTCCCTTAGAATCAGAATATCTTCCAATTTTAATTTATCTCTATTGTTAGTATTTTCTTCATTGATTACTGTTATGGAAAAAACCTTATAGCCTTTCCTAACAGCTCTCTTAAGTTGCAAAGTAGAAATCTTCCTTGCGACTATTTTCCTAGGGATTCCCCTTACATTTATTAACTTCCCATCGTTATTTATGCAAGTGAAGGTTTTATCAAAACAATTCAAGACCACACTATGCTCTTCTAACCAATGCATACCAATTAACATATCATATGAACCTAAAGGTAACACATTGAGCTTAACAGAGGTTTCAAACTGATCCATAGTTACTGCACAATTATTAACAAAGCTAATTACCTTTCTCTTTGCACCAGGAGCTAGTTGTACTAACCAAGATCTTGCAAACTTTTCTACTAAAATCTTACACTTTTCTACTAAACTAGGAGAAATATATCTTAAACTAGATTTTCGATCAATTAAAATAGATATAGGTATTTGATTTATCTTACCTTCCACTTCCACCATGGAAGTTTGATAATATGCTTGCCGGTTCTCTAATGCTGCATTGATCTTGGGCATTGTTCTCATTAGATCATCAGTAGTCATCTACTGCTATATTGGGTGTATGTTGCTAACAGTCTTATTTCAATTGGGGCAAACTGATGCATAATGTGGACCATTACATTCCCAACACTTTATGGGTTCCTGAATTCCCCAGATATTTCTTCATAAGGTTTAAACTTTCTCTTCCTATTATAGTGATCAGCTTCAGTGTTGTTACTAGTATAATGGAAGTTTTGTTTATGTGAATCACTGTATACTTCAGAAGATGAGCTACTTTCACTTTTAATTTGTTTAGTCTTTTTATCCTTGTGTTGATAACCCCTATATTCAAACTCATTTCTTTTATATTTTCCCTTAGTATGAAATATTTCCATTAAACTTTGATTTAGCTCTTCCTGGTCTCTCAGAATCCTCTCATTTTCTTTCTTAATCGATTCCATCTCTGTTTTTAATTCCTTAACTGTTTGTAGTAGTTTCGAATAATTATTAGTTATCTCTTCTTGTATTGGTTCTTTTTGAAAATTATTTTGTTCAATGTGAGACTCCTCATTCGCATATTCTTCCAATCTATCCATACATGTCATTAACACAGAAATAAAATTCTTTGGTTGTATCATTGAAAAGAAAACAACATTAGCATGTTTATTTAAATTTACTATTCCACATAAGCAAGTTGAGCTACATTCAGGCCTAGAGTTTGAACCTTGTTCTCTGATACCACATGTAATAACTCAAAAATTCATAAAAAATTCAAAAATTTTCATGTGACATAAAATGTCTAATATCACTGCTAAAGTACCGTTAATGGTTAGCAGATAATAAAATAGTTGGTAAGAGAAACAAAGAGTTGCTTCTTTATAAGATTTTTATAATCTAAAGGCTTCTCCTTGATAGATGTGTTAGTATTGTTTTCGACTTAGCACTTGTAATTCTTCAAGAAGTGGAAAAGAAACTTGTATTTTAATGACGCTAGATATACTGTTTATTTCTTTTTGTCAAGTAGGGAAAGTTTCTTATGTGTGATCGGGGCTTACTTAGCTGTTAAGCTAACACAGTGGGACTGATGGTTCCTTATAGGTTTATTAGGTAAGCGTATGTTCCAGTAAATTAATATTTATATTCAATTCAAGAAGATACTTCTCTAGCATATTTATGATGCTAGACTTAAAATGTTTTAACTCCAGCTTGTCTCCATAAGAGGTAATATTGGTCTTAATTTCTTTTGCTATCAAAACTTCGTAATGACGCTTAAACAAACTACATAAGCATGGGTTAAATTGCATGATCGATTACTATCACAACATCTCAGTGATTGAGATTAAATTCCAAAGAATACTCATATTCTTACTTACAGTAATTGTGATCTAGTGTTTAAAAAGGAAGAAACAAAGTTCGCAGCTTAAACTTGGATCACTCAAAGACATTACATGTATAACACATTTACCCTTATATTAGGGTTTTCTAATTAGATGCTTTTGTCAAATATAAACAAACCATCTCGACTCTTAACTTTATATCCATTGCTAGGAGTTTTAGAGTTACAAATGAAACTCTTATATAAATTTTGAGAATTGCACTTACCTAAGTCCCCAACTACCCGCTGCAGTAAAAGAATTGAATTAAGATTCTTTTCCTAGCTGAAAAAATTTCTCTTCAAAACTTTTACATTCTTTTACCTTGAATTCTTTTTACTGGTATATTATAGTTCCAATCCTAGTGAACCCTTCAGCTATAATTTATGCCTTACACAAGTTTGCTTAATAAATCTTTTTAAACAAGGTTGTTAGTTTAAAGAAATATAGTGAGAGATATTATATTGCTTTGGTCCTTGTTCGCAATTTACTCTTCAACTCTAATCGTTTAAAAGACTAATTTCTAGGTGTCATTTGATCTCCTTCTTATTATAGTTTAATATTAAACTGAATCTATTCCAGATGTTTCAACTTACATGATTTTGTAAAAGAACTACCCCATTTGACCCATAAACAAACCCTAAAAGGAAATTCCATAACCCATTCCTATAGTTGGTAAATGAAGCATAAAAAATAATATATAAAATGATTAACAAATCTTAGAATGCAGAATGTATAAATGATTAAAGGTTTGGGTTTGTAATGATTTTCATGCAGGCTCGAAGCTGCATCGCTGAATATAAAAATGCCACCCACAGTGAGGAAATAATTTTATGGACACCTGTTGAGGTTTTGTCCATAGCTTGAGTTGACTTAAAAGAAAATACCCTAACCATTCTTTTCTCATTGTGAGCAGTCCTTAGACAGGTGCGGTCGAGTTGTGAGCTTGTGGCCACCATAACCCTACAGAGACCTTTGTTCCGTAACCATGTTCCATCGAAAGTTTGTGAGCTTGTCTCAATGGGGTGATAAGGTATTTTTTGAAGCTTAAATATTGTTGTAGCTCACTGTGGGTGTAGAAACCATTTTTATTCTCTGCTAACTAAGAAAATAAATAGTGGATAGAGTTTATAAAAGAGTACTCTTCATTTTCATTGGAGTAATGCTTGTTTTCTTTTGGGTTCATGAATTGGCATCTTCTTAGCTTTTGGAAAGGTGCCATTAGACAGTCTTAGGTGGTTGGTTTCCACAACTTCATTCACGAAGAAACGCTAACAGGTAAAATCTAAATAGATATTTTTTCTTGTTTATCAACAATGTTAAACTATAACACAATTTAATTTTATTGCAACTAAGACTTGTTTTTCAGTGTAGATTCCTCTCGAGGCAAGGGGGTTAGCTGAAGGCTCAACTCCACCATTCGCAACCTTGCAAATCCTGGTAAGCCTTGGTTGCACTAAGGTTTTCTCTCCTGCATTCATGTTGTGGTTCGAAAGGCAAGAAACTCTGATGCCGGTTGTGGACTCAACTTGGGTTTTTACTATTGGAATACTTCTGGTTATTTTTTTTTATTTTACAAACCCTCAAGGGAATTGTGTGCACGAATGTGGAAGACTATTGTAGTCGTGACTTGGGGTTTAATTGACAGAGCAATTATGGCTTAGAAGATGTCAAAGCTTTTTGTTTAATATTTAGAAATCGGCTCTAAGTTGTGATAATGTTGCTCGACCTTTTCCTGGTTAATTAGGTTTTTAAATGGATTTTAATGGTGAATAAAAAAATGGTTTACTAAGTCGAGACTTGTAAAAAAATTATAGGGATTTTACTTGTCATGAATGTAATAGTTGTTGTTTCATTTTACTGTTTTGTATAGTATATTATTTTGTTTGAAAAAGCCTAAGCCTCAGCCGATATTTATAAAAGGCCATTATATGTATTTTATTTTGTTTTTATCAAATTGTTAAAGTGATATTTTAATTTAATATCATGTAATTTAGGATGATTTACAGTGCAATGTGTAATTGGAAAATTTATTGTGTTAAAGAGTAGCATTAGTACTCTATTTTCCTCAGAAGGGTTAAGATTTAAAATACCCTACGGTTCTGTAATAAAATAGAAATTACAGGTTAATTTCGGTTTTGTTTATCTATTTTTACTATTTATAAAAATTAATTACTATTGTTAAATTTTAGGAAAGAAATTAGAGTAAGACTATGCAAGTTTGTAAATAAAGATGAAACATGTCTTTGGTAAACCCTAGGTAAAATGCTTTTAGGTTTAAAGTAAAACATCGGTTTCCCGATGGTAATATGAACTTGGAAATTATTAAACAGACCTATGAAGTACTAGCTAGGTTAAAACCCTAATTACTGTTTTTGTTGTTCCTATATTTGTTTATTTGAATTTATTTATTGTGTTTAGAATAAATATTATTATTAGTAATAGTTCTGTGATTAATATGACTACTAGTGACTAATGTATACTCTATTATTTTCCTATAATTAGATATTACAGATACTTTCGGTAGATAAAGTACTGCTAGTTTTATATAAATGAATCACATAAAAAATATGTAAATAATCATTTGCATTTTTCATAGAGAGTAATGGACAAATATACTTATTCAACTTAAATAACCAATTGTACTAGAGTACTTCCTATACAAGGCGTGGAAAAATACAGTATGGTAATTTATTTCCATTTACTTTTCACTTTGCAATAATACTACTATTTTTAACATAATCTACAAATCACTAAGTTTATCAATACACAATACTCTTTTCTGCATAAACCCTGATGAAATAATAGCATGCATATCCTTGAAAAACTAGTAAACATTTAATGAAAACAACAAATAATTATAAATAACCTGAAGAGATAAAAATGAACAAATAAAAACCTGTCAAATGATGAGGTGACGACATCTTAAGGAGGTTGTTCCTCCCAACCAACTCCTGGAAAAAGTTTAGTCCTCACTTCCTCAGGACCCCCGAGCCTATTTCCTGGTCCTCCTGGTAGAGTACTAGGTGAAGGATGTATCCTTAAGACCTTTTGTCACCTGACTAGTCAAATTACAGCAGTAATCCAAACCTGCTTACATCAGTAAGAAATTCAGCCTAATAGCTGCATAAGTTCAGTTCTCAGTAGTTAACCCCTAAAAATCACTTCCATAAATCCCCTCAATCGAATTTCTCATGTGCACTTCATTCACACTAAATGATCACTATTCCAGAAACGAGGAGCCTCAGCTGTTTTCAATGGGAAGTTTTATAATAATTCCTAGGTCTTCTAGGTCAGTTTTTACTTAATGAGTCACTTGCTCCAATTCCACTTTCTTAGGGAAGTTTCGAGCCGCAACAGTTAGAAGTAGTTTGAGGATGCAACCACTTGTTAGTATACTCTCCACCTAGTCTCCTCCACAAAGTGAGCAGTTTACACTATTTTAACGGCTTCCCTAAGTTGTTGTCTCATCATTTATTTATTTATAAATAAAATATTCTGAAATAAATAAATTATTCTTGACCCCACTTGGTCATCAATTACAAACTTAGCATAAAATATAACATAATGTTCCTTAATAACATTAAATTGTTTTTTCAAATTGGGGCTTGTGACAAGACGGGAGCCCCATTCCTTGGGTTGTTTAAGCTTATGAAGAAAGAGTGGTAATTGATAAGGATAGTTATAGCATGAACACTTGATACCTTCTTGTTATTTAATAGACTCATACCAGGGATGGCTTATTCACATAAGATATGGATTGATAGAACCTATTGTTGAGATGAACGTCCTCGGTATATAATCAGTTTCTTATATTTTCATATAAGTCTTTATCTGTGTATAAAAGTATTGGTATTTATTATGTCGAAGGCATATTTTACAGGACGTATCTCTATAGCTTTCGTCGTCCAACTTCATTTATGAGACATGAAATTCACATGAAATGAAATCGGAATTAATCAAAATTGGTCAGAAATTCGAATTGATGCCACTATAAGAAATGCATGAAAAGTGGATTTCCGTTGGGAGGGACAGCCAAAACATGGCCGAAATGTGGTCGAAATGCACTTGAAATCTGTTATGAATTAAATGAAATTCAATTGAAATGTGCCAACAAATACGTAATGGAAATGAGGTTTGAAAGTGGAGTGCTTTTTGGTTTTTTGGTTTTGATGGCGGATGATGTTGCTAGGATTTATGATATTAAATACCTACTAATTTGGATTGGCTATCTGTTTATAAAAAAATTGATCCCATTTTCATTATATTTCATTTAGAGATCATCCTTGAAAGCATAAAACTAAATGTGGATTTCATTTGAGCTAAAACAATATGTAATAGCTTGTAAATAGAGGTATGGTTGATTTTCTTTACTGGAATTCTTTTTCAGTTTTCATGAAGGGAAAATTTATGGTACCGAGGGTATCAAATGGAATTTTAAGGAGGAAAATGGTTACAGTTAGGGTTTATAAAACTGAATGTGGATTTCATTTGAGCTGAAACTACGGGTAACAGATTGTAAACAGAGGTATGGTTGATTTTCTTACTAGAAGTAAGTGAAAATATATGGTACCGGGGGTATCAAATGTGGTTTTACAGAGGAAAATGGTTGTAGTTAGGGTTTTTAATGTTTGATGGTTTTTCTGTACACTCGCTGAAGAAAATTCCTTGTTTCCTAGGTGGGTTGGATTTTAAGGGTGTCAGGTTGTGGTTTGTAATAAGCATAGTACATATTATTTTGAGTATTTATCCAAAAGAAATGCGGACAATAGCCAGCAAAGGGTAGAATTTTGGTCTTGCTCCTATGCAAAATGGAGGACATGGACTATAGTTATGGTGATCTTATGCAGAGGCTTCAGTCTTCTATGGGTACTTTGTCTTCATTCATTCCTAAACAACAATTAAATAAATATGAACCCTCATCCCCGACTATTAGTCAAACTCGCCCCACTTTTACAATAGATATTCAGAATTTTAGCTTGGGAAACAAAAGGCAGAGGATTCCTCCTTCTCATCCTCACTTTCCTCATGGGGGATTCACTTGTTGAACAATATCCTATGACGTTAGTTCATATTGCAGGTTTTAAATTTCTTAAAAATCAGGCCAATATATTGCAGGTATTGGGGGGGATGAGGGGTTTAGAGTGGCGGGTTGGGGAGGTTTATAAATATTAGGGTATAAAAAAGGGTGGTGGGGATGTTTTAGATATTGGGAGGGGGTTCAATGAAAGGATTTTGTACCAATATCTACATAAATTAAGGGTATTCTTTAATACTACATGATTGAATGTGCTATGTGAGAGGTTCACTCAGTGAATCCCCCATGCTATCCTCCCACTTTGCGTCACTCACAAGAAATTTTCAATCAAACGCCAGTTTTATAGTCACCATTACAACAAAATTTTCAGAATCAACAACATTCCAATGCTAGTCACACTAATTTGCATTCTCGATTGATGTCCTAGATTCCTTTGATTAACTATCTTGGCAGCTATGCTTTGTACTTGAAGAACGCTCGCAAATCTTCCAACTCCTTTCTCTGAAAATCAATCCACGATGCAACATTACTGCAATATTAAATTAGAATTTTGAAAATAGAGTGTGCATAGATTAGCCTCAAAAACAACGCCATCCCCATCCTCCTTTATAAAATGATTTTGGAGCAAAATCCATACATAATTCATGTCATGCAGAGCCTGCATTGAAAAATGCATTGCGTCATCTCATTTAGAGTGGGGACTCTTATCTTTTTTCAAAATCATGGAGCCCAAATCCTCCTCCCATTTGGTGGGTAAAATATCATATCCCCTTTTCTTTGATTTTAACTTTGCTTAATGATGATAATTCATTCCCCTTTAACTATTAGCTGATAAATTATCAAGAATTGTTGCATGTTTGAATAGTGCATTCTTTAAGAAAAATAGTTGGTCTAAACATAATTCATCTTTTTGCATACTTTTAAAACCTTGCATTCAATCTGCAAAAGATAAAAATTGGGGTTTGTCCAAATACAACTCATATTTTATTTTAATGTTTTCCATGTAAAAACTTGCCATGGGTTCTTGAATGGTCCCATGTACATCAGGTTATGTTCTTGTTCAATTAATTGTTCTTTTACCATTATTTTTTCATTACAGGAGATACCCACTGATTTTGTGAAGAGAATGCAACAAGGGGTCTATAAAGATGCAATTTTACAAGGGCCAAGTGGGCACCTGTGGCATGTGAATCTGTCTTGTGCTGACACGCTGGCATTTTTCACGGATGGCTGGTAAAATTCTGTTTATGACCAATCTATTGAAGTTGAATATATTATGGTTTTTAGGCATGTCCATGATGTATATTCTTCTATGCAAGTCTTTGGGCCAAGTGGTTTTCAGAAACAAAATTCCTTTTCTTTTCAAAACTACACCTCATGTTGTTTCATAGAAGGAAACTTAAATCTCTCCATAATTTGCAACAAAAAGAGGTGTGAACACAGGAAAATTTTTACAACGGCCTATATTTCTTGATTGCTTGATATTAAGTCAAATAGAAATAGAAACATTGAAGTAAAAGGTTTGAAAAGGGATCAGAATGAGACTGCTTCGGATTGCAAAGTGGATCTCATCAATTCTTTTGAGATAAATGACACAAACATAATCATGCTTCACGCGGAAGCGCAATGGATATGTAAAAATGAACCTAGCTTATATGAATAAAACCACCCAACATTAAGTGCATAAAGGGAGCAGCCAACACTTGTAGGGGAAGAGAAAATTTCGCTGCCACATCTCACTCTAAGAGGTAAACAAATATTTTCAAGATGAAAGTAACAATGACATCTTCTGTTGTGTGGCATTGTTAATCTGATATGTATTTGTATTTCTTCTACTGAGATTCTCGAAGGTACCAAGTCTTCCAACTCTAAATCATCAAGGAAGTTTCTAGAATTCATAGTAGTTCTACAGCAATAAGTGGTTACGAGGGGTTACAGGATTGTAAGTTCAAAGTTGCACTCTAAACCTCTTCATTCTAGAGAATATGTGTAACACTCCAATGAAAAGAGTCTAGTTTTTGCACATCATGCTTCCAAAAAGCATAATTAAAAGGACAGATGCAATTATTTAATTAATTTATAGACACCTTACATTGATCAGTTCATATTTAGTAGCCAATGGAAACCTTTGAGATTGTTTTGGAGCTATTCTGTAACCAAATGTGACTGCTTCTTGATGGAATAGAGTGTTCTTGTTTTTTGTGTTTTGTGCTAGTATTGTGAAGAAATCCAACAGAGTTTAACTGTTTGACATGATTCTTCTATCTTTATCTCAAGATGTATGGGTCCTTTGGCTAATCAAAAAGTTATTAGCCTTTGAAGGCACACTCATGCATGCATTCATTTCCTAGAATGTATCTACTATTCTTTATCAAGCAAACAGAGGTTTCATTGCGTCCGGAGTCTCTTTGCAATGTCGGCATATCAGTATTCAACTCAGGATTCATTTCTTGAAAATATAGTAGTTTCTTAGACTTTCTCATGATTCTTAAACTTGGAAGAATGATTGTAAACTAGTCTTCAAACCACCAACATTGTTCTCAAACTGGGCAATCGAGAAGGGACCAATTCCCATATTTTAGCTGTAACAACTGCCATATATTTTTTTGTTTCTCCATAGATTTAGGTTGAATCATTTAAAATTAACATTTGCTGCATAATCCATGTTGAAATATTGTAACTTCGAAGAATATTCTATATGTATTTCTTTGTGGTCCCCGATGGTCCTACCGGGAGAACCACTTGTATTACTTTGTACCCCGATGCTCCTAATCAGAAGAACTAATAAGAGTCATGAGGCAGTCCCCTCTATTTGTAAAGGTGGGTCATTAGCACCCCAGTGTCATTACTTGATCCTACATGTGTAACTCGAGCCTACATGACAGATGAGTTAACTTAAGTGAATGGATGAATATAAATAGAGGTGTAGTGCTCCTCATTTGGAACATACACTCTCACTTGTGTACCACATTAGTGGAGAAGAGAAGTAGCCAGAGAAGGAGGAGGATCGGGCTTTGATCTCCTTGCTGGTTTTATCTTTTATCTTTTATCTTTTTGGGGCATCTATATTGAGGAAGCTTTTGCTGGGTTTTTCCCTTTAGGGTTTTCCTAGGATAAATCTTTGTGTTCCTTTTGTATGGTTGTGCTTGTCTATCTTTTAGTGATCCTGTTTATATTCTTTTGTTATGAAAATGAAATTAAGTACTAATGTCTTAGCTAAGCATATGAAAATTTAACATGGTATCAGAGCCACCCTGAAAGAAGACATTGTGTAGCTAAAGAATCTATGGATTCTTATTTTTTTTTGTCTCTATCCATGATCGATCAGCAAAATAAGGCTAGACTGACTCTCCATTGAAGGGCGCATCTTTCTATCAAAGCGGAATTCGATTCTGAGCATTTTCAATTTTGGTGCGGAAAATTAGGGCTTTCTACAGAAGAAGAATTTTTGAGTGAGCCCAGCATAGGATTGTTCTCCTCATAAAAATCAAAGTTTAGAGACCTGGATCAAGAAATTTGGTTGGGTGAAACTATGGGAAATTCAAACCCTAGTTTGACCCCGATCTCGAAAAACCCTAAATACTAAAACTGCTACGTTTTGGTACATTCGATATATCCTGATATTGGCGAAGGATCAGGAGTGGAAAATTGCATAGGAAGAATATAAAATCCTTATTTACACCGTGTCCTAAATTCAGCCTCAGATTCACTATATTTTGGGAGATATGATCCTTCCAAGTTAAGGTTCCAGTCTCTTCCGGAATTCATCCCTAAACAGGACACCTAGGGAGAATTGTTGTAGCATGAGCTACAAAGGTCAAAATGGAATTCTTGAAGATGTTCCAGAAATATCACAGCCTTTAATTTCTTTGATCCAAATTTTAGAACATGAAGATGAACCAGTGATACGTGGCATGCCGTACAACTGCATTGTTCTAAACAGTCCTGTAACAGGTCACCCTAGGAAAATGATCATAAATTAAAATTGGTGACACCAATTCTAATGAAAATTGTGTTTTTGAATCATGTACATGCGACGTTACCTTAGTGAGAAATTTCAGACACAGAGGAGCAGTAATTTCAGAGATATCACATAAACAGTAACAGGAATTTCTGGAGAAGAAATTGGAAAACTAGGGCTTCGTGTTTCGGGAGCTTCCCTCCACTGTTTTTAGAAAAGGAGTACACTGGGACAGATCCATTTGAAGAGATATATATTTTCATCCAATCATATCTGAAATATTTCATGTTCTGAAAATTAGGGTTTCTCTGACAAACCCTAGATCAGCCAGCTCCGGAAGCAGGACGGACACCTCAAATCGGTAAGATCTAATATTTTGCTATTTGCATTTGAGGTTCTCATTTCAAAATGATCTATCACATCATCTTGATGATAATCTTGGTGAAGTTGAAAAATTCCAAGCATGGAAGTATTTGATCTCTCTGAAAAAAATGAATTGGACACCTACATGAGTAGAGAGGTTCCAGTTCTAGAGGGAGATGAGCCTCAAAGACTTACACAAGAAGAACTTGATCAAGGCCAAGAAGATCATTGTTGATTCAATCATGGGTCAAATTATACCACAAGTGTCTTCCCTAAAGACACCGAAGATGTTTTATTCCTTGATCAAGCTATTTGAAGATAAGAACTTAAATCAGAAGATGGCTTTGAGAATACAGTTGAAGAATGTGAAGATCCAGAATGCAGAACAACTTGAAGAGGTAGAAGAAGAAGTATGCATAAGTGGTGATAGCCACCTTGAATGGCCTCCCAAGATCATGGGATTCATTCATGTGAATAATGTATGCCAGAAGTAAGTGATTACTTTCATCTCTACTAATAATAAGAGAAGAAGAAGATGGGAGCAATTGAAGATCAAGCTCTCACCATTCAAAGAAGATCCCTCAAGCGATGAGGAATATGAAAAACTCAATTCTTGAATAACCTCTTATTCATCTTATCATTTGGATAAGAAATGATGATTTCATGATCAATATGGAGTCTACTCATGAAACAAATAAAAGATAAGTATTCAATTTCCATTTCATGATATTGTTATGCATTTGATTGTATTCAGTTGATGTGTTATGCATGATAGATTGTTTACATTAATACTACTAATATGCATGTGATGGGTAAGTAGCTCATGGTGCTATACAACTCTCCAGTTCTACTTATCAAACCTCTTTGTTGACATATTGATTAGTGCACAATCTCAATGATTTCATGGTAGAGATAGAAGGCATCCACAAAGTTTCTGTGAAATATGGATGAATGTTGTATTGGCTAAATAGTTGCATGATGCATAAGAATTTGTCGTTATGCATATGTTTTATGAAATAGTTCTAACCATGCAACTGGTGCATTTGAATTGTAGTAAAGGTCCTATACAAACTCCTACAAAAAAAGAAGGATGAGACTTATTCCAAAGAACAAGTGATGACAATTCAATAAACATGAATCTGAAGCTTCTAGGGTCAGAGACACCATGATGGAAGAAAGAGCTTCAGAGAGCGGTAGATCCACCTCAAAGGATGAAGACCACCATGGGTATGAGAGATAACTCAAGATGAAGAAAAGAATGCTATAAAAGAAACTATGATCAAAGAATAACAGTTGATCATGGGGAATGATGTATATGATATGATTTCGAGACATAAAGGGAAGTACATAGTATCCTCCATATGGATCTACAAGAACAAGTGTACAAAGAAAGGTTCGTGATTTGCCTTAGAAATAATAGACTATGACATGACATACTCTATTGACCAATATATATCAAGCATAGAACCACTTGTACAGAATGAAGAAGGAAGATAATACTCCACTTTAGGGGTAGTGACTATAAAAGATATATGAGTTCGACACGGTACGACATGATGGACAGCTTCTTGATGGATCAAGACTTTACCAAGAGTAAAGTGGGTTCCAACCTTCAAAGTTGAATGTAGAAGACTAGGATATGTTGATGATCTGACAAGACGAACTCATGGAAGATGCTATGATGAAAGAATACTAGAATGATGTATGGGACATAGTTCCCAAACCAGAAGGAAAGAGTTTTGTATCCTCCAAATGGATATACAAAATAGAGCATGTAGTTGACGGAAGTATCAAGAAGTATAAAGCAATATTTGTGGCCAGAGGTTTCCTCCAGAAAAAGGGAATTAATTCTGAGGAGACAGTTACTCCAGGAAGTAAGGTACACTTCCTTCAGAACTATCATGGTAGTTTCTTCCATGGTGAAGTGAAGACAAGCCTTCCTTAATGGTATGATTGAGAAAGAGTTTTACATCAAATAGTCATGAGGATTTGAATTTGAAGCCAAATGGAATCACGTATGCAAGTTGAAGAAGACCCTCTATGGCCTGAAGCAATATCCCAAAGCTTGGTATGGAAGAATAGATAGTTTCTTGTCAAGCATGGGATTTACCAAGAATAAAGTTGATCATAACCTTTATCTCAAGGTTGTAGAAGATGAACTTGTCATCCTATTATTATATGTGGATGACTTATCCTTGACAGGATATGAGAAACAGATCATGGAAAGCAAGAAGAAAATAGCAGAAGAATTTGAGATGAAAGACCTTGGGTTAATGCATTATTTCCTAGGTCAGGAAGTATGGAAAAGTTCAGAAGAAATCTTTCTCAACCAGGGAAAGTATGCACTAGAGATATTGAAGAGATTCAATATGTTGGAATGCAAAGTTATGGCCACACCCATGGACTCCAACCTGAAGCTATTAGCTGATGACTCATCAGAGTTAGTGGATATGACTCATTACAGACAGATCATTGGGTCATTGATGTACTTAACAAATTTCAGACTAGACATTTGTTTTGCTGTGAACACCTTAATTCAATATATTGTTCAACCAAGACAGGTTCACCTAGTAACTGCAAAGCATGTGATGACATATCTGAAAGGGACAATAGACTTTGGTTTATATTATGATGGTAGCCATCAGTATAGATTGTATGGCTACACAGATGTAGATTGGGCCGGAAGTATCTCAGATAGGAAAAGCACATTAGGTAGATGCTTTTGTTTGGGGTCTGCCATGAGTTCATGGTTTAGCAGGAAACAGTCCAGTGTTTGGCGTAGCATGGCTGAAGCAGAATACATAGCAGATTGCTCTACTAAGTTGTGAATCCATATGACTTCAAAAGCTGATATCAGGTCTCTTTGAACTGAGGATGGTTACTACATTGATCCTATGTGATAACGAGAGTTGTGATAACAGAGAACCTTGTGTTCCATTGTAACACATAGAAATATGGTATTTCTACATTCAAGATAAAGATGCAGATGATGATGTTTCAGTATTCAAATATTGGAGATACAGATGGTGATAGTTCAGTATTCACATACTGAAGATGTAGATGAAGATGGTTTAGATGATGATGTGCTGACAAAACCTCTATCTCGGGTAAAGTTCAAACACTTTCGAGACAAGCTTGGTGTGGTTCAGAAATACCTTCCTCGAAAGGGGGAGTAGTGATGTTGCAGTGGAATTGTATCATCCCTGGACACTTGCCCTAAAGTGATCCAGAGACCTCAATCTTCGAGAATGAAGAGGGATTGTATCATCCCGAGACATATGTCCAGAAGTGATCAGGTGACTTCGGTCATCGAGAATGTGGTGGGATTGTATCATCCCTGGGAACTTTCCCAAAAGTGACCTGGATACCTCGGTCTTCAAGAATGAAGAGGGATTGTATCATCCTAGGACATCTGTCCAAAAGTGATCCGGTAACCTCGGTCCCCGTGAATGTGGTGGGATTGCAACATCCTTAAAATTTGGTTCAAAATGTATCCAGAGGTCTCAGCCCCCATGAATGTGGTAGGATTGCATCATCCCTGAACTTCGGTTCAAAATGTATCCAGAGGTCTCGGCCCCCGTGAAAGTGGTGGATTGCATCATCCCTGAACCTCGGTTCAAAATGCATCTAGAGGTCTCGGCCCCCATGAATGTGGTAGGATTGCATCATCCCTTAACTTTGGTTCAAAATGTATCCAAAGGTCTCGGCCCTTGTGAAATTGGTGGATTGCATCATCCCTAAACCTCGGTTCAAAATGTATCTGGAGATCTCGGTCCCCGTGAATGTGGTAGGATTGTATCATCCTTGAACTTCGGTTCAGAATGAATCCGATGACTTCGGTACTTAAGAACGTGTGTTGATCCCGTAATTCCTAGAGGAAGGATTGTATGAGTTCCACATCTTGTGTTGATCCTGTAATTCCGAAAGGAAGGGTCGTTAGTAACTCTGTAAAGACCTAAATCCCGCAATTCCGAAAGGAAGGATCATTGAATAGATCCCGTAATTCCAATAGGAAGGATTGTCTGAGTTCCACAGATGTGTTGATCCCATAATTCCAATAGGAAGGATTGTCTGAGTTCCACAGATGTGTTGATCCCATAATTCCAATAGGAAGGATTGTCTGAGTTCCACATCTGTGTTGATCCCGTAATTCCGAAAGGAAGGATCATTGAATTGATCCCCTAATTCCAATAGGAAGGATTATTTGAGTTCCACAAAAGTGTTGATCCCGTAATTCCAATAGGAAGGATTGTCTGAGTTCCACAAATGTGTTTATCCCATAATTCCGAAAGGAATGATCGTTAGTAACTTCGTAAAGACCTAAATCCCGTAATTTCAAAAGGAAGGATCATTAGTAACTCCGTAAAGACCTAAATCCCGTAATTCCAAAAGGAAGGATCATTGGTAACTCCGTAAATACCTAAACCCCGTAATTCCGAAAGGAAGGATCATGTTGATGTTTTGATGATGTTGATGTTTTTATGATGATGATGATGTTTTTGATCGAAATATTAGATGTTGCTGATGATGATGATGTTCTCTGATCAAAAGATCAGAAGTTGTTGATGATGATGATGTTCTCTGATTGAAAGATTAGAATATGATGATGATGTTGTTGCTCACAATGATGATGTTCTCTGATCGAAAGATCAAATTATGATGATGATGATGTTTCTCTGATCAAAAGATCAGAAGTTGCTAATGATGATGTTCTCTGATCGAAAGATCAGAATATGACGATGATGATGTTTTCTGATCGAAAGATCAGAAGTTGCTTATTATTATGATGTTGTTGATGATGATGATGTTTTCTGATTGAAAGATCAAAATGCGATGATGATGATGATGTTTCTGATCGAAAGATCAGAATGTGATGATGGTGAGATCCTGATGATCATGATGCTATATTATCAAAGTATGATGATGATGACATACTGATTGAAATATCAGAATATGATGATGAGTTGATGTTAGAGTATGATGATGTTCGGTTGATGATGGTTCTGATCGAAAGATCAGAGGCTGATGATAATGATGAGTCTGATTGAAATATCAGAGTATGATGATAATGTTGTTGCCGATTGAAAGGCCAAAGTGCTGAAGAAGATGTTGTTGATCTAAAGGTCAAAGTGTTGAAGATGATGTTGATGATCGAAAGGTCAAAGTGCTGAAGATGTTGCTGATCGAAAGGTCAAAGTGCTGAAGATGTTGCTGCTAATTGAAGAGTCAAGATGCTGCTGATTGAAGCGGTCAAAGTACCGATGATGCTGAAAACTAAAGATTAAAGATGAAGGCTACATGATGTTGAAAAGCTTCCAATGATTTATAGATGTATCACCCTGATGATGTTGATGATGTCCTCTATCTCTCTCCTCTTATTGTTGTTGTTGATGTTGTTATAGAATACCCTTCTCGTTAAGGGGGAGTGTTGAAATATTGTAACTTTGAAGAATATTCTATATGTATTTCTTTGTGGTCCCCGATGGTCCTACCAGGAGAACCACTTGTATTACTTTGTACCTCGATGCTCCTAATCAAAAGAACTAATAAGAGTCATGAGGCAGTCCCCTTTATTTGTAAAGGTGGGTCATTAGCACCCCAGTGTGGTTACTTGAGCCTACATGTGTAACTTGAGCCTACATGACAGATGAGTTAACTTAAGTGAACGGATAAATATAAATAGAGGTGTAGTGCTCCTCATTTGGAACATACACTCTCACTTGTGTAATGCATTAGTGGAGAAGAGAAGTAGCTGGAGAAGCATGAGGATCAGGCTTTAATCTCCTTGCTGGTTTTATCTTTTATCTTTTATATTTTTAGGGCATCTATATTGAGGAATCTTTTGCTGGGTTTTTCCTTTTAAGGTTTTTCCAGGATAAATCTTTGTGTTCCTTTTGTATGGTTGTGCTTGTCTATCTTTCAGTGATCCTGTTTATATGCGTTTTTTATGAAAATGAAATGAAGTACTAATGTCTTAGCTAAGCATATGAAAATTTAACAATCTAGGATATTGGCCAATCGTCAGTCAGCTACACACTTGAAAGAAAGAAAAATACGATATATCTCGGAGCAGGAACGCAAAGTTCAAACCTTGCAAACTAAGGCAACAAAGTTGTCTACACAGTTGGATCTTTTGAGTTTCTTGTACTGGGCTGAAAAATTACATTTGAGATTCATAATAAACTTAGTGCTAACTATAAATTTATTGTATATGTGTCGTAGGATTCTTATAGTCCATGAGGTACAAGTGAAGGTTTTGACATCAACCATCAACCATTATTGGTAATCTAATGTCAAACAAAGATGTAAGTACTCCATCAAAACACACACTGGAAATAACTCTTATTAAAGCATTGCACCCATACATGCGAGAATGGACATTAAAAGTTAGGGTACTTAGGGTACTCTCAAAAACCAACCTTCGTAACTTCAAAAATTCTAGGGGACAAGGACATGCTTTTAGCTTTGATGTAATTGGCATTGAAAATAGTGAGATCTGCATCACATGCTTCAACATCCAAGCAATCAACTTTCATCCTTGCATAGACACTGGAAATATTTACATAATTTCAAAAGGATCCATTAAGCCTACAAATAAAGAAGTCAATCACTTAAAAAATGATAGGAAAATAAGTCTATGCAATAAATCAACCATAGAACCTTTCTTATAGGATGAACCATCCATACCACAACATAATTTCACATTCACTCCTATTAAAAAAACTAATACCTATTGAATATGGTATTCGGCATTGCGAGAGGTGCAACCAAGAAGTGTATGAATGTGAATACAGGTACATTTTCCAGTTCAACATTGAAGATGATATAGATAAAGTTAATGTAACTGCATTCCAGGATGTTGCAGAACAAATTATTGGCGTAACTGCTTTACAAATCTATGAATACAACTATGAAGGAAAGATTGAAGAGGCCACAAACATATTTGCAAAATTATTCTTCAATACTTACCTATTCAAACTAGCAGTACATGAAGAAGAATTTTCCAATGAGAAACAAATAAAAAACATTGTAATTGCATGTGACAAAATGGATTGCCTAAAAAAGTCCAGAATAACATATGCAAATCACTGAAATAGTGTCTTGATAATTAAGCATCGTCTTACTACAACAATTTCCCCAAAAAAGTCACAAATTGCACTATAACAACTTTTTTCTCTTTCTACAATATATACAACTTCATCTCGATGTTTAACTTCCCTCGTTTTGGCGGTGTGCTAGTTTATGTTATGTATGCATTGAATTATTGTTATCTTACAAAATAATTGCATGAATTTATTAGGATTGTGTGAGTGAATTCATGTATAAATAGCGCACACACACACACACACACACAGACACACACACACACACACACATATATAGTTCCATTGTAAATGGTTAAGTAAATCAATAGAAAATAAAATTAAGTATTAGAGGTGATTTTGGTTAACGTTTCAAAGTATCTTGTGGCACAAAAGGAACTATGAGGCAACTCAGTATGTGACATAGAAAATATGAAAACTAGTTTGTGATTGATCTTTCTCTTTATCTCATCAAAGGAATTTCGTTGACTCTTTCCCCATTGGAACCCCTTGTTGTTGGTTGTCATGGAATGGAGAGGTATAACCACAACAAAAAAGGAAGCTATGAAATTCTAAAGGTATCATGATACCTGTCATGCCCACTATATGCCAGTTAATTAAAACTTAACATGCAGAGTACTAAACATAAATTATCAACCCGAGGAAGTCTTTTATTTCAAAGTTATCGTGGAAGATCTATGCAAGCACAATTTCTACCTGACATTGTTATCTATTGATATGCAACTGTAAATGTTTGTAGACTAGATCACACCTGCTTAAAAATAAATCAAACCTAAACCTATTCACAAAATCACAATGTAAATCTAATCACACTTGAACAAAATCAATTATCATGAAACAAGATCTAATTGCATAAATATAAAAGAAATGTTGTGTTGGCCAACGATCTATCAAAATGAATTAACAGAATAACACTATGATAAATCAAATGAATAAAAACATGAACTAAATAATAAAACAACTATGATAAATCTAATGCATGAAATCATGAATTAACAATTAACATATCTATAAAATAAAACACCTACAATCAACACTACCAGCATCTACTCAAGGAAGAGGGCCCTTCCTCCACTGAGCAGAGTTGGATCTCCACAATAAAAGTCTACAAATCTAGGATTAAGAAACTTCCATCATGTATTATCATAATCGAATAATTACAATAGATTTGGATCAAATCCTACATCATAACATTGTGTTCTCTCCTATTCCTGAATCTCCTATCATTCATCTCCTATCCTGCCTAAGCCATCATCTATCATCTCCATCTCAATGAGATTGATTACATATTTATACATAAAATTATCTCATGGAAATGAAGAACTGAATCCCCAACTTGTGATCTGCAATAGCTGAAACACGGCCGTAACTGCTGGCAACTTTGGAATCAGCCGCAACTCCAAATCTGGAAAACACCCTCTCGAAGAACCACCTGCATGTCGCAAACCGTAGCTTTGTTTGGCTATTTCCTCATAAGTCAGGTAAATGAGGATGTTACGCACAAAACCCATGTCTCATATTTGTGATATTCGTTTCCATATGCCCGCAAATCAAGACGTGAAGCAAGGTGTTCTTATGTGGTATGCATTTTTTGTTAAGGCTATAATAGCTGGCTATGAGCATCCTGTACATGGCAAATCGCTCCATAAACCATCATTGGTAAAATTATGCATAATAGTCTTTAATTCATCAAAGATAAAGGAAAATAATCATTATTAACCACTTAAAACATCAATGAAAGTAATATGTTATTTTACGCGCAGCTACAACAAATGGATGGAAAATGGAATGATAAATGGGCAATAATGGTAAGAAAATAGATGAAAGATATGTCGATAAGTGATGGAAAAATGGACAATTCCATGGCCCAACATCTCCCCCAAACTAAATTTGTTGCATGTTCTCATGCAACCCAATACCTGTGTAGCATCCAACTTGAAAAACTCATTCACTTGTTCCTTCATTTTACCATTCGCACAGCTGCAGCTAAAAGAAATGGAGAGCTTAACAGAAATTAGCAGAGTCACTTAGCGGAGGATTTAGCAGAAAGTTTGGTGGATTTGCAGCTCTTTAGTAGAAATTTGGCGGAGTCACAGCTTATTTTAGCAGAGAATTTGGCGAAGGTTTTAGCGAAGATTTTGGCAGAACAACGCTAAATTTAGCGGCAAATTTGGCGGACTCGCAGCTGCCGGAAAAGAACTCATAGATGCCGAAAAATGGACAGCTGCCGGAAAAAGGAACAGTGCTAAATTTTGCTGTGAAATTGGCGGAGTTTTTAGCGACGATTTTGGCGGAACAACGCAAAATTTAGCGGTGAAATTGGCGGACTTGCAATTGCCAGAAAAGAACTCACAGCTGCCGGAAAAGAACTCACAGCTGCCGGAAAAGAAATCATAGCTGCCGGAAAACGGACAACTGCCAGAAAATGGCTGCCGAAAAATAACTCGTAGCCGTCGGAAAAGAACTCACAGCTACTAGAAAACAGCCGCTGGAAAAGAACTCACAGCTACTGGAAAACAGCCGCCAGAAAACGGAAAACGACAATATTTTACGGTGTTGGAGCCTTTTGAACGGGAAATTTATGAAGCCATTTTCTCCCGAACGACGAACTGGGTTGGGCTGAAATTTTGCAAGAAAGTAGCTACCACTCCAATGCACTTCCACGCCAAACATTATACAAACCCACATCACAAATTTGGAGAAAAATGCGAATTGGATGTAGGTGATTATGGTCATTTTCTTGAAAACCGTGCACTGGATTGAGCTGAAACTTTCCATGGTTGTTTTTCATGATGTTATGCATTCCTTGTCCAAATTTCATGAGGATCCAATTCATGGTTTGTGAGATATCCTTAAATCAAATTATACATTTTTCCCTGCTGTGAATGAATAAAAATCAGTATGCACAAAAAAATGTCAAAAACCACTTCCCCAAACTGAATATGTTGCATGTCCTCATGCAAAAGAGGAGTTGTTATCTCAGTTGTGAACAACCATTTGCCCCAAACTGAGTATTTTACCTTCCATTCATGAAATCAAGTGAACTTTGGGACTTTTGTTTTCTTGTATCTGCATTATCACTATCAACATCCAATTTTTATATATGGGCTAGCTGGAAACACATCCTTGACTTACATAAATGATTGTAGGCTGCCTAAAAAATGACTGTATACTATTTGAAATTCACTGTGTGAGATCAATTTTTGAATTCCCATGGTTGTAGTTAAGTGCTCATAATGTATTGCAAAAATAAAATAAAATGACAATGCACAGGAAATCTTCATACCAGCAAGAGATCACATTTGCAAATTTTCTTTTATGATGATCCAACCTGCTCAAATATCATCTGACAATCATAGAATTTGTATACCCTCCATATGTCACAAGTGCCAAGAAAGGATATTGGTGATCTTCACAAGACAAACTCTACTACAAGAATGATCATTCATGGGAAATAAAAGAGTTTTAGAACCATTTTCTCATCAAATTCATGGCAAATTCTATTGCAATAAACCACAGTAAATTTCATCCATTCATGGTTGAATGAAGGTTGCTAGAATTTTCTTTGGTTATGCCCTTGTCATGGAGTGCTTTGTAACACTTCAAATAATGCCAAACATTTTTCAAACACTGCCATAAACTTCCTTCTAAGACTATAGTAGCATTCTGAATATACAGTAGAGATTTTGGAACCTATGCTATCCATTCTATGTTGAAGATACACACCATAATTTCCTGTATTTGATACTCTTGGCTGCAATTTTTCTTATGAAAACTTCTGGAACTTTTTTCCACAACAAACCTCATATGCAATATGAATGAGAAGATAATTAATGGTTTTTTTTTTTTCAAATGCTAAGAGAGTTGCATACTTGCTGAAGATAGCTACATCAATAAAAATCAGAACTAATACAAATGGATAAAAAATGACCGTGATTTTTAATGAGCAAGGATCAGATTTGTTTGGGCAGTGAGAATGTATGTCTAAATTCCAATCAACAAAACCCAAGCATTTAAGTTCTATAAGAGCATATGTAAATCAAATCTGACGGTATATCAACCCATAGTATCAAGATGCCAACTCTAACTTCTCAACATTTGTGTGGAAGTGAACTAATATGTGCATCAATAAATCACCAACCAATTCATGACTTAGCTTTTCTTACTGCTGGTTCTTGTGTGGCAGGAACAAGACTTCCTATTGTTGGTTCTTGTGTGACAACAATAAGGTGTCTTTTTTTATGCTTGGTCAGTTGGGTTGGGGAGATGTTGGGTTGGAATTTGAAGTGGATGTGCATGAATGATGAAGTGTTAGAACTGAGTGGGAAATGATGGGAAATAGATGAGCATAAAATGCTATTTAGAAAATGGAAATGGCTAATGCTTAGTGGTTCTTCATGACATTTCCTTAAATCTTTAAAAATAAAAAACTCATGCTATTTTACCTCAAGTGTTACCTCCATGGAAGCCTTGGTTGACATGAATGGACTGGTGTATGCTGGAGCTAGGTAGGCTGATCTGATGCTGAGACATATGTATATGAGAGCTAAAACTGGATGAGACTGAATTTGATCCATGATGTTGTGCTGGTTGCATGTAAGACTAACTGTTGAGCCAATTGATGAGGAGAAGTTCTACCATAGAAGCAGAAAGTCCTTTCTCTTATTCTGAAAATCAACTGCTGAACTGAAAATGGAAAGGAATTGCAAAACTACTCAACAAATGGTGTTGTAAATCATTGTTGAAACCATTAGATCACATAATCTTCAACTGCTACAAACCGAGGTACAATTCTTACCATGCGAATGAATGTGCTGAAGTCGATCATGGAAAGAAATCATTAGATTACCAGCCATTAATGTATGATGTTAACCAATGTGAAGAAACTCACCTTTGATGACAATGAGATCTAAAGTACCTTAGTGCATCTTTGGCAGGTACGAATAGATGTGCTGGAGTTGAGTCACCTGCAATATTTGTTAATCAAGAGGCATTGATGAATCCCCATGATTAACAACAAGGAAATCTGCAATTGATTCATGAAGATACCAGGGCACTATAAAAACTCTAATCTCGATCCCAGATGATGTGTCGGAGTCAATGGGACAAGACCATTGAAAGGTGGACCTTAATGAATTCCACATCATCCAATATGAGTACAAAATAAATGATTGTGAATAATCATAGTGAAAAATAGGACCAACATGAAACTCAGAAGTGGAAACTATAGGTGAAGTCATGATGTAGTAGTGATGGGAAATCAAACGGTTATGGTGACTGCATAAGCAGTGGAAAATTTGACTTCTAAATGAATGGATTTTTAGGGTTTTCAAATAAGGAGGGTGAATGAATCTACCATAGGGAAATTGGCTTCTTGAGGGGTTTCTTTCGACAACAATTGGTATGACATATGTCAAAATGATTATTGGCATGTAGCAATGAGACTTGACTTCGGGAACATTGGACTTTGTATGGTTTGCACATCAATCTCTCCATTTTTTATTTTTATTTTTATTTTTTATGTGCTCCAATCCATTTACGAATTGAGAAAAATTCTTTAAGAGTCACTCGTGCATGCATTGACCTTCTTCTTCCACGGACCTGCAAAAACCTAGCACTTGCCTGCAATAAAACATGAGATGATGGAAGAAGAGAGATGATTGGTCTCTATTCACCCAACACTTATTAAAAAAACAACAAGAAATTACTCATAAAATGAATCCAAAGAAAAATGAACAAAGCAAAATCCATTTTATACCTGCGGGAGAGCAATGTCCATCTAGACTCACCAACGGTATTCTGATCATAGCGTCTCCGTTCCTTTTCCAATTCGAGTGATTCCAAATCCAAATGAAATTAAATTAATAGGTATATTTCCATTAGAAACATGTTTTAAAATTCTATGTAATGATCTTCCAAATCACTCAGTAACAGCCTGCATGACAAGGTGTTTTTTCGAATTCTCGACTAGACCAACAGTCACGGTTTTAGGCTTAACTTTTTCGTTTGATAACGTATTGATGTGATTCCAATTGGAGATGAAGTTAGATTCATATAGGTATCTCCAATAGAAACAGGTTTTGAATCCAACAATAATTTATAGGTCAAATAATCCAATGAACAGTCTAGAAAATAGAGTTTTAGGAATGCAGATTTGTGATAGGTGGTTGGTATTTTGGTCATAAAATTTGCATACGACATCAGAATGGAGTGACTCAAATTGAGTTGTAAATTATATTCATAGGGTAATATACCTATGAAACATGTTTGCAATATATGTCTAGTAAGGCATCCAAAAATTGACTGTCCCGGCTCTATTCCTAAGCTGCCAGCTTGACACCTTGTTAGTATTTTGGCTATAAAATTTTTGTTTGACACCCAATCATTAAAATTCAAATTGTTTTGGAAACTAGATTCAAAAGGTCTCCCAAAAATGGACTGTCCCGACTGTGTTTCAGTAAAATTTTCAAGCCAAAATGTCACCAAAAATTTAATAAATGAAATTTGACCCAAAAAAATGATAGGAATAGGTGTGAATGTTTTTAATTATGTAAATTTAAATACAACACACATCCATACCAAAAATTTCAAGCATTGAACACCTAGATTGACTTACACGGTCTGTTGCAGCCACAGCTGCAACTCTTAAAAAAAATGACATAATGTTGAAATAAAGCATGTGCATTTTTATGGAAAATAAAAACTAAATACATATCATGATGTGCAATACACACATATCTCAAACTCATAAATTTTTACCCATAGCACAGTCACAGCTGGGTGTTCAAAGCATTCATGAAAACATCTCATACCCATTCCTTATCTTTCTACTTTCTGATCTTCCAGATCGCCACAAGGCACAAGAAGAGAGCATACTTATTCAAAAAAAAAAAAAAACTTAAACAAACAAAATAATGGTTTTATTCTGTTATTCTATCCTACCCTATTCTACTTGGAAATATAAAAAAAATTTCAAATGTATGCATATTTCCAATGGAGCCACTTTCGAAGAAGTGACTCAAGTATGCTCATACTTCCAACAGAAAAATATAACTTTATGAATGCTAGGAGATGAGAGATCAACTTCCCTTGAAATGATGGTGCCAATAATTGGTGAAGTATGGAATGATGTTGCAGACCGATGACAGATTGAAACCAAGCTTCAATATAGTCTGTGTTCCCTTGATTTATCATGGATGTGACACCATGAAGCTCCTTAGTAAACTGATCTTCCTCAATGCATAAGAGTTTCGGATCTACTGATATGAGTGATGATTTTGGTTCCAATGGTTGCTCTCCATCAAATATCACGTGTGTCTTGTTGATCTTGTCTGCTTGCCTATGAGGACTAGAAGAAACTCCATATGCAAAAATTGGATTTAAAACATGTTCAGGCCTCGTATGGATTTGCTGCAACAATGCACAGCCTTTTTGCAATGGTGTAGATGAGGTAGAACAAGAGGGAAATGTAGGAACATTTTGCAGTTCAGCACTGTAAGCATACTGTACTGTTTTATTATGCTTAGGGTGGAGGGTCGATTGGACAGGAAATTGTGTTGGGTACCAAGGAGTTTGATGAGAAGATAGATGTGGCTGATGTAGAAGATTAATTTGTGAGGTTGATATTGAAGGACCAACTTGTGTTGCAGCATGAGGGAGAGTGGCCATATGATCATAAGATAGGCCATTCCAAGCTTCTGGATAAGGTAGGTAAGAGTTAAATTGAGGCTGCAACAACTGCCATGGTGGAAGAGTATTCAATAATTGAGTATGAGAGTAAGAAAATGGAGGGATAAAATTGTGAACCATAGATGTAGGCCATGGTTGACATGACTGTTGCAAAGAGTTGGATGCAACTCCCATATCTCTTTGATATGTTTCTTTCATCCTTGGTAAGGAGGGACAATGATCTGTGGAATGATTCAAGTCACATATACCACACCTTTCAAGACTATCGAAAGGGAAATCCCTTGCTTCTCTTATTTTCTCATGTTTTTCCTTATCCTGCAAAATAACCAATTCTGAATTTAGTGAATCATTGATATCACCATTAGAATTTTCAAATAAATTACTGATTTCAGCTTGTAAAACTCTTGTTTTGCAGTAGATTTCAAAAATATAGTTAAAAGTTCCTTAGAATTCTTACCAGTCTTAAAGTTTCCTCTTGAATGCCTTCTACATAACTCACAAATATCATCATATGCTAACTGAAATACATTACATGTTCCCATTAGATTCAATATTTCTAAACATTCAGCTTAGATTCCCTTGAGTATAAGTGTTTTTAAGATTTCCTTCCCCAATTTCCTCTATTTGGATCTTTGGAGGTTATATTGAAATTGTTTTAGGTATTCCTCCAGACTCTCTTCTTCTCCTTGTGTCATTTTGAAGATGTCTTCATTGACCCTACAATAATATTGGTACCTTTTCAAAAACACATGTTTCACGTCTTCCCAAGTTTGTATACAATTCCCACCGAGGCTCATGAACCATGGGAGGGTTGTTCCTTTTAGAGTAAGGGGAAACACATTCAACTTTTGATCATTAGCACAATAACCATATCCTCTACAAAGTACTTCAAATTGAAATAAAAATACATCAGGGTCTTCATTTTCCAAACCGTGAAAATTTGGTAGAACATGTGGGAAAATTCTTTTCGTTGGTGCCACTCCTCTCGAATCTCTGATGGAAAATTCGAAGGTAACAACTTCTGCATCTGCCATCTCTTCATTAGATTCTTCGTGTGCTATCTTGAAGCTCCTCCTTCGAATATTCCTGTCAACTTGTTAGTAGAATGGGTGGTGATTACAACACCACTAATGGGAATGATAAGATTTATGTTGCAAAGATTGAAAATGAAATAAAACCAAATGTAAAAACAGAAAATTAACACTCAAAATAAATTCAATAAACTGAAATGTAATCATGCAACCTACATGCCCTACTTTAACAATGCATCTACAAAACAATGTCAGATATAATTTTGCACAATTGATAACTTCCCTGGCAACAACGCCAAAATGTCGTGCCCACTATATGCCAGTTAATTAAAACTTAACATGCAGAGTGCTAAACATAAATTATCAACCCGAGGAAGTCTCTTATTTCAAAGTTATCGTGCAAGATCTATGTAAGCACAATTTCTACCTGGCACTGTTATCTATTGATATGCAATTGTAAGTGTTTGTAGACTAGATCACACTTGCTTGAAAAGAAATCAAACCTAAGCCTATTCATAAAATCACACTGTAAATCTAATCACACTTGAACAAAATCAATTATCATGAAACAAGATCTAATTGCATAAATATAAAAGAAATGTTGTGTTGGCCAACGATCTATCAAAATGAATTAAGAGAATAACACTATGATAAATCAAATGAATAAAAACATGAACTGAATAATAAAACAACTATTGTAAATCTAATGCATGAAATCATGAATTAACAATTAACATATCTATAAAATAAAACACCTACAATCAACACTACCAGCATCTGCTCAGGGAAGAGGGCCCTTCCTCCACTGAGCAGAGCAGGATATCCACAATAAAAGTCTACAACTCCATAATTAAGAAACTGCCAGCATGTATTATCATAATGGAAGAATTACAATAAATCTGGATCAAATCCTACATCATAACATTGTGTTCTCTCCTATTCCTAAATCTCATATCATCCATCTCCTATCCTGCCTAATCCATCATCTATCATCCCCTTCTCAATGAGATTGATTACATATTTATACATAAAATTATCTCATGGAAATGAAGAACTGAATCCCCAACTTGTGATCTGCAACAGCTGAAACACGGCCGTAACTGCTGGCAACTTTAGAACCGGCCGCAACTCCAAATCTGGAAAATACCCTCTCGAAGAACCACCTCCATATTGCAAACCGTAGATTGTTTTGGCGATTTCCTCTCGAGTCATGTAAACGAGAATGTTATGCACAAAATCCATGTCTCGTATTTTTTATATTCATTTCCATCTGCCCGCAAATCAAGACGTGTATCAATGTGTTCTTATGTGGTATGCATTTTTTGTTAAGGCTATAACAGCTGGCTATGAGCATCTTGTATGTGGAAAATCACTCCATAAACCATCATTAGTAAAATTATGCATAATAGTCTTTAATTCATCAAAGATAAAGGAAAATAATCATTATTAACTACTTAAAACCTCAATGGAAGTAATATGTTATTTTACGCGCGGCTACAACAAATGGATGGAAAATGGAATGATAAATGGGCAATAATGGTAAAATGATAAATGGGCAATAATGGTAAGAAAATGGATGAAAAATTGTCGATAAGTGTTGAAAAAATGGACAATTCCAGGGCCCAACAATACCCACAAAAATCTTCTAACTTCAATGACATTTGTAGGAGTAGGACATTTACTGATGGACTTCATATTTGTAATATCAATCTTAAGTTCCCATCCACCAATAACATAACCCATGTACATCGAGGACTACTGAACAAATTCACATTTCTTCATTATTTTCAGCAGTTGATGTTTCTTCATGGTCTCCAACAACTACTTGAGATGTAAGATATTATCTTTCCAAGTAGTAGTATAAATAAACAAATCATTTAAATATACTATTACAAAGTAATCTATGGACAGGAACCATACATAATAGGCTTCCAGGTGTGTCTCGTTGTTTCACTCGTACTTGGTGGTACCACAATTTGAGATCCAATTTGGTGAACTACTCAACATGCTACAACCAACCTAGAAAATCATTGATCCTTGACAGAGGGTATCAATTCTTGGTGGTGATCTTATGAGCTATGTAGTCACTACACTTCCTCCATGTACTACCACAAAAAGTGACTCACAAGGTAAGGTTCTTTGTTGAGTTACTCCATTGTGTAGCTATTGCTAAAGGTGTGATGCAAAATCATCCGCTCCTTTAAGACACTTTAATTGCCACATAAAACTGAAAAAATAAAAACCTCCAATTAAAGGTACTTGAACAAAAATTTGTAAAATAATGTTAAAAAACAAAATATAAGAATTAATCCAATAATATTTCATAAAATATAAATTTTACTAATAAAAACTTCACTAAAATCAATTTCTTAAATTTTCAACACATTATAACATATAAATATATATGTCATTATTATAATATATATATATGCAAATACAACTGTAACACTATTGATAGTATTTTTTAGTTATTTCTTTTACTTTGAAGCTAGCATTGTTGGAATTTTTGAGAGATAGATTCACATCAAGGCTAACGTCCTATGTGTAAAGCTTGCACTGTGTGGCAGCTAGATTCACATCAAGGCTAACGTCCTATGTGTAAAGCTTGCACTGTGTGGCAGCTAGATTCACATCAAGGCTAACGTCCAATGTGTAAAGCTTGCACTGTGTGGCAACGAATTTGAGCTCAAAGTGATTGATGGACATGGAGTTCATGGCTAGCCCAGGGTTCTGTGGCTTGAACGTAGCAACCGTAAAAATCGATATTTAGCGGAAGCGTTGAAAATTCAATTTCTTCTTTCGTTTCCGTTTCAACAACGCCTAGACACCTTTGACCTCTGCTTAAGAAAAACAAAAAACTACACCATTGAGTATGAGGTGAGCAAGTCAATCCTGGAGACAAACAAAAAAATGGAATTCAAGGAAAAAGGATGGGCTTGAACAATATAAATATTGATAGTACCAAACAAATGGAATATGGAAAAGCCAATGTCAACAGAACCTAAGTAAGCGCGCATAGTCATGCATGCACGATGAAGTGCAAAAAAAAATAAAGATTTTATTATGTCTAAAAATAAAATTGAACTATTTGGATTAGATGGCTATTTTTTAAATTTGGATTATATGGTTGTCTTGCTTTAATTCTGTTTGGATTATTTTTTTTTGGATTTTAGCGGTTTTTTTTGCAAAATTGGAATTTAATTATGTTTTAATAGTAAATTTTTTTGAACTTGACAACTGTATGAATTTTTTTCAAAATCATGCTATGAAAATTTATCTATTTTGACCCAAATATTCAAATTTTAATACTACAGCTTGAATAAAAGTTCTCATGACATTATTGGACCATTTAGTAAAACAGATTAACAGAGATAATTGTAAATGTTAACTTTTAATTAAGATTTTGCATAGTCTAAAAATTGGACAATTTGAGTTGGAATTTGTGGATTTTCCTGCATGATTTTGGATTAATTCTTGTAATACTAATTTTTAACTAAGATTTTTCATAGTTTAAAAATTGTAAGATTTTGGTTGGAATAGGAGGATTTTTCAAATCTAGGTTACAACTAAAAAGCTTTGGAATTTTTGGTGTCTTGGGGGTCTTTGAGGGTCCTGAATTTATTTCTAGCATCAAAATTGCTATTAAAACACAATTAAATTCTGATTTTGCAAAATAAAAAATATTAGATTCTTTAAAAATATAGTCATCATATCCAAATCTTCAAATTTTTAAACTTGTTAATATTTTTTTATATATATAATTGCTTTGATATTTGAAAACGTTAATTTCTTATTCTCCTTTATATAGGACATGTATTCACATGTGCCTTCATATTTACATGTGATGAATGCTAATAATAAATATAGAAAATATATTTAATCTTAAGGATAAATAATTAATTTTGACTATTTAAATATTAATAGGTTAACTTCTTAAATTAATAAAAATTATAATTAAAAAGAGTGATTTACTATTTTATTTTTAAACCATTTTCTTTTATTTTTATTTTTAAATTATATATTGTACATTTACTACAATTTCTGTGAAAAGTTCATATAATAAATTAATCCAATATATTTTTAGAAAAATTACTTTAAAAAAAAATAAGACAAATTCTTTAATAATTTATTTTTTATTTCACATCAAAATTACAATGTTCATAAACAAGTTTTATAGCTTTAATCTAAAGAATATGCAAAATACCATATTTTTATAACCACATTTCATTGAAAATAATTATGGAAATCCACAAAATTTACCTAAATCTTTTATCAATCTAAAACATATAAATGAAAACACACCTTCTAAATAAATAGAAACCACTTTTAAATTTTTTTTAAATTCATTAGAAAACAAAACCTAAACATTAATTTCTACTTAATTTATCTTTAGATCTACTCAAAATCATCAAAACAACAACTGATTCTTCAGGATGTACAAATATGGGTAGTAGTAAGATCTACATAACGGATTCTTCCAGATGTACAAATATGGGTAGTAGTAAGACCTACAGAACTTGTTGTCCAAGCGGGTTCTTTCGGGTTGTTCTTTATTTTTTTGGAGCTCTTCTATAGGGGTTCACTTGTTTTGGAGGGCAGCCAGCTCCAATCTATCTTCTTTTGAACTTGGTTTTTGGTCTTTTCACTTGCTTCTCGCCTTAGCGACTACTTTTCCGCTCTTTGTGGGAGTCTCTTATTACTACTTTTGAGTCTACTATATTGTCCATGATATGCCTCCACTTTGAGAGTTTTTCCTATTTACCTTTGGCTTATATTTCTTTTCCTTTTGAACCTATTTGACAACCACTTTGATGTTCTTTGAACTACATCACATTTTGTACCGTCTTACATATATTTTAATCAAATATAATTATTATTTTTGAAAAAAAAACTTAAAAGTAGTTCCAATTCAACTATGTTGTCAATAAAAACAATTACATAACTTAAAAGTGGTTCCAATTCAACTATGTTGTCAATAAAACAATGGATTTGAGAAATTTTAATGAATAACTATCGAACGTGGTGTACATATCAATTTATGGACAATAAATCCTCCACTAACGTTCATAAAGTCCTGATTTCTTCTTTGGTGCTCTGAATTTTAGTGTGATACAATGGTATAGATCCATTTGCTTTATTGATTTCTAGTAACATGTAGTCATAGAAACCCCATATGCAATTCAAACTTATTTTGGTAATAGATCGGAAAACCTATGGTCAACTCCCTCCTTGGTGGTGTGTTGTACAAACCCAAGAAGAGCTTGTTGGCTTTGCCAACAATGCTGGATGCCTATATGGCCGTTTGAATTAGTTTATATGGTGTTTATCTTTTTTGGAACAAAGATAAAATCAATTTCTCACTCTTTGATGGGTTATGATTTATGTTTTTAATCGGGAAGAATTTTTAAACCTTCATACTCTCCTAGACATCATGCCTCTAAAGATGTTTTATACAATATCACTATAACTCTAATAGACATCATGGCTCTAAAGGTCTATTATATGATATCACCATAAACGGAGATTGAACACAAAAAAAAAGATGTAGCCATTAAATGAAAATTTTATATTAGTTAAGTTAATTTATAAACAATAAATGGAAACAAGAGCAACGTTTGCTAACTTTGTTTTTAGTTATGAAAACAAGTTTTTTGTAATGGAAATATTTGTTGGAGTTATTTTTTTTTGCAGGTGATATGAAGCTAAATTACAATAATTTAAAAGTTAAAATTGGGTCATCAAAGCTTCAAGAGATAACATAGATTTTTTTTACATTTAATTTTATTAATGTGATAAACAGTAGTTTTATATACATTTCACTTCTATTAAACAGAGTATTTTTAATAGCATAATTAATTCAAATTGAATAATAGTTTAACATCATATCTATATTTGTTTTTTTATTAAAATGAATATAATATATTATAGTTTTATTATTATTATTATTAATATAAGAATTAAATGGTTTTATTAATTATATTTTCTAAAAAATTTAAAAAAAAAATTATTTATAATTTTATTTAGTGTGTGTATATATATATAGTTGTTAAGCAATTTTATGACAATACATTTGCACCTTTCAAAACAATTCTAAGTGAAGTTATTTGTAATAGATTTTAGAATGAGGGAGCAATGATTTGGTGAAAGAAATTATTCTCTTACTATGACAGAATAAAGCAATTTTCATTTATCTCACAATTTATATCGAGAAGCTAAGAAATTTTGTCAATTTAACCTAGTCTGTCAATCTCGATAAAAATTAGGTTTGTTTAGACATGCTTAACCACTTAAATGCATGGACTTGAACCTAATATAGACTTGCTTTTAAAATGCATGGACTTAAACCTAACATAGACTTGCTTTTAAAATACATGATTGTACTCCATTAAGATAGAAATATCCAAACGAATAAGAGTCTTAGGAGCCATTTTTGTAAAGTGAGTAAAAATGGTTGGATGGAGATCGATGCTATAAATTATCCTACGAAGCATCTTGGACAAAGATTATTGTTAATAAAAAATTCATACATCCTTTTCTTTTAAAATGCATGGTTGTACTCCATTACTGCAAAAATATTCAACTGAAAGTGGATGGCAATGGATGGAACAAAAAAAATTGAAGAAGCATCTTGAACAAAGACTATTCTTCACACAAAAGTCATACATCCCCTGTCTCATTTTTTCTGTTATACTAAATTTTTTAGAATCACCGCTTCATGGTGCATTCTTCTTATTGATAAAATCAAATGGAGAGAAAGTGTGGCAGTTGGAATGAGGTTGAGTAAAGGAAACATGACCCTTGAAGGACCAACTTGTTCTCTAAGCTCTTGTTCGTTGTATTTCTTAAACACCAACGTAGAGGAGTGATGCAGTCTATGTACCCAACAACTTCTATTTCCTCACAAGAAATCATTTGACCCAATAGTCTTATGACTCTCTATGATGCACTTCTTGTGGCCCTACCTGATGATAAACTTGACAGACTCCCTCATGCACTGATGCACCAAATCCTTGTCTTATGTCGACACATTAGCATCCTTTCTTAACATTTTCCTCATTATTCTATAATTACCACCCATGTTGGTGTTATTGTTGTGTTAAGTTGATTCGAAACTACTTTCATGAGTCATTGAAATTCAAAAATTTAACTCACTTATAGAAAATTTTTGAAATCAAACAATCTTCCAAACTAATAGAATTTGAAAATGAGAAACCTAACAAAGTAACAGTATTTGAAATTAAGATATCGAATTAGGGTTGTTGCTGCGATTATCATCATTGTTAATGTTGTTTCTAGTTGATTCAGAGTTGTTCCCATTGACCATTGAAACTGAGAAATAGAAAAAACAAACATAATAGCAAGGCTCACCTGAAAAAAAAATAAGTTGAGTTCAATCTAACTAACAAAAAGAATTTGAAATTGAGAAACAATAAATGTGTGTGTACAAACATCACTTGACTTGATTATAATACATAATAATGACACTAGATGAGTATTAATATTAATTATATTATATTAAGAATTCCAAGACACGGTAATCAGTTTAAAATGTGGCTTTACCTCCATGGAAACCTCCAGTACCAAATGTATTTCGATTTGATAACAGTCATCCACCTTAAAATATAGCTATAGCTCCATTGCTAGGTCTTTCAACATGCTTCTTTAGATCCACCAATGATTAGCTTTGGTCGCCAATGAAAATATTTTGAAGCTCGTGGATCATAATCCTCCTAGTGAGAGGCTTGTGACTAAGAATCAAAGTACAAAATGTCCTTATATCAGTCCACACATGCCCCACTCAAATTAAAATATTTTCTTCATTCATTTCAGGAATCACACTAGCAGACTATTGGGATGAAATCGGGCAGGGTGGGGAATGATGGTCAATTTGATAATTACAATTATTACATTAATAATGCAGCACCCGTCTGCGGAGTGGATTTAATGTGAAACCAATCACTGAAAATGTCAAACCTTAATTACATAAATTACATATATATAATGCACATAAGAACACCAGAAATAAAATAACCCAAACTTACATTTTCTTCAAATTTGGAATATGACACAAAGTTGAAGGGATAGGCGCTATTAAAATGTTATTAGATCAGGAATTTGGCTATGAGATATTGGTCTCGACGAGCTTCCAATCCATTCTTCTAGGAATTATTCATCGCATCCAGATCATTTGTATCAGGCTCTTTAAACTCTTTTTCAACCATATCCCAACATTTGTTGAGATGGAGAAATGTCTTCATCTTTGTAATATCCCGAATTTTGGACCTAACACTTATAGGCATGAGCTTATTGATTATGATATTTTATTTTGATATATTGGGTCGAAGACCCCACTGCATATGAACATGATGATTTGTTTTATATATTGGGCGTAAGCGAATTATTGATGATATATATATGCTTGTTTTTGTTGGGAGTGGACCCTGAAGCACATGATTGATGAGATGTTTTGTGTTGAGAAAGGAGCTTTGGATGACATGTATAATTAATATTTTGTGTTGAGCAAGGAGCTCTAGAGCACATGTGTAATTAATGTTTTGTGTTGAGCGAGGAGCTCTATGTCATATTTTTATCATTTAATGGTAATATGATCTAGGATCTTATATGAGAGAATAACATGCATAGCAAAAATCACAAGAGACAAGAGACACAAACAATTTTCCTCGGGGAAACCATAAAGGAGAAAACCTCACAACTTCCTCATAGATATAATGAGCACCAATGGCAGTAGTAAAACCCAAAGACATAAAATATGATCTCCACAGTTGTTCTCTCTCTCTCACTTGAGAGAGCTTCTCCTCTCTCACTCATGCACCCCATTGAATGAGTGTGTGTGTGTTAAATAGAGAGGCTCACTCTCTATTTATATTCTTTTGTTCACTTAAAGTCCACTGCAACAAGTCGGCCCCTCTTAACAATTACTTACTAGGTCTGACATCTCTATGAGAGTCTAATAACCCTAGTACCCCGCAACTATGGGGAATTTTCCCTCTAATCAACAAGGAGGGTTAACCTTAACTCAATTGTGGGGACTATTTCCCCTGCTTACAATGGAGGGTTAACCTCAATGAATTTACATGACTTGTTTACATTATTGAATCTCCCGATCGGAACATCGGGGCATGACATGACTCAATTACATTACAGATGCTTCTTGGAATAAACATCAGGGTACAATAAATAAGATATACAAGTGAATACATTCCAAAGTTACAAATACATCAACACTCCATATTAACTAGGAAGGTATTCTCTCGACACAATTTATAAGCACAAGTCTTATTCTCTGTATCATCTGGATCATCATCAAGGCATCTTCATCTTCAAGTCATATTCATATTCAAGTCATCTTCACCTTCAAGTCATTTTCATCGTCAATTTATCTTCATTAATTCTAGATCATCACTAGATAATAATCGAGTCTGGATCATCACTTGATCTGGAGCATCACTGGATCATCATCAAGTCTAGATCATCACTTGATCTGGATCCTCACTAGATCATCATCAAGTTTGGATCATCACTTGATCTGGATCATCATCAAATCTAGATCATCACTAGATCATCATCAACATCACTACTTCCGTTATCTCAATCAAATGGTGCTATCTCTTCATTCTTCTCATCACAAGAAGTTCCACAGAGCCAGCCCTTTTTCATGTTGGTTGTAGGCCTAGCCTCCAGGGAGGTCTTCAAAGTCTTCAACACTTATATTTGACCATGGAATGAACCATGTCATAAAGTCCCACCTAGCACTTACATCTGACCATGGGAGAAACACATCCAAGAACCATGTCAGAAAGGCACTCCCAGCACTCACATCTGGCCATGGGAGGAACACATCCAAAAATCATGTCAAAAAGTCCCAGCACTCACATCCAACCTCATCTTGTTAGAAAGGATCTGCACTTACATCCAACCTCATCTTCTCAGAAAGGCGTTGCACTTACATTCGACCTCATCTTGTTAGAAAGGCTATGCACTTACATCCGACCTCATCTTGTCATAAAGGATCTGCACTTACATCAAAACTCATCTTGTCAGAAAGGAGTTGCACTTACATCCGACCTCATCTTATCAGAAAGGCTCTGCACTTACATTTGATCATGTGGGAACACATCCCGCAATCACATCAGAATGGATCTTCACTTATATCTGATCATGTGGGAACACATCCCTCAATCACATCAGAATGGCTCTGCACTTATATATGATCATGTGGAAACACATCCCTCAATCACATCAGAATGGATTTGCATTGATAATGTGGGAAAACATCCCACAATCACATCAAAATGGATCTGCACTAATCATGTAGGAACACATCCCACAATCACATCAAAATATCTATGCACTGATCGTGTGGTAACACAACCCACAATCACATCAGAATATCTCTACACTGATCATGTGGTAACACAACCCACAATCAAATCAGAGCATCTCTGCACTTACATATGACCATGTGAAGCTTAGCCTTCCACCATGTCAGAAAGGCACATAGACTCATCACTTCCCCTTGGAAGGAACCTCGATCTGGAGAACAACAAGCTTCTCCCTGAAGTACTCAAACTTCACTTTGGCCATTTCTAGCATAGAATCACATCAGGGATGATTATGTCATAGGATAAACTATGAGCTTCGCTAGGACCGATTACATCTGAGGAAAGCCTACAGGATCGATTACGTCTGAGTAACCTACAAGCTTCACCAAGATTTTTTCTCATACAACCTGTCTCATCGGATATGCTAGAACTCGCTCTTTCAAGAGATCTTGATCTGGATCACATAATGGAGCTTCACTGCTCCTCTTTACATCATAAAAAAATGCAAGTCATATCAACCAAATCAAATAGTAGTTTTCAAAAGAAACATACTACCTCCCAAATAGAAAGTGGCAACATATTTTTCCTCAGTTGTACTCAGTGCCACACAGGACTGCTTCCAATCAATGGCACTTCCTGCCCAATAAAAATCCACATAACCCTTGAGGTTAATCTTCAGATTTGTATCATACTTGAGCCCATACCCAATTGTACCCTTTAGGTACCTCACTGCATGATTTACAACCATCAGGGGAACATATCTCAATGTGTTCATAGAAAACCAAATATATGGTCTTGTATTCGTCAGGTACATCATCTGATGATACATCGTGGCATCAACCGACTCTTATGAAGCATCACTCAATAGCTTCATGTTCGATGCCATAGGTGTGGCCATGGACTTGCATTCCATCATCCTGAACCTCTTTAGGATGTCTACTGCATACTTCCCTTGTCCCAGGGATATTCCATCTGCATTCTGCCACACCTTCATGCCTAGAAAGTAGTGCATCATATCCAAGTTCATCATCTTGAGATCGACAGCAAGTCTCCTTCTTCCATCTCTAACAAGTTCCCCTTTTCCTATCAGGAACAAGTCATCGACATATAACAGGAGCATCACTGGTATTCCTCCTTCAACCTTGAAGCAAAGGTAAAGCCTAGAGTCATCAGTAATCTGTCCATTTTGTCATACCATGTTGAACCTCAAGATCTTCTCCAGCCACTCTCTCTTAAGCGGAGCATTATTCTCCCTCTGACTTTCATACTCTATGCATAGAAACATTTTGTACCAGAGTAATAAGTAGCTTCCTCTGCTACTAATATTCTATGTATCCATCTAGGGTCATTGGATACCAAGATCCTCTATATTGAACCTTTTCAAAATTTCTTGTCGCACCCATCTGTGAGTTTGTCATCGTCTATAGGATTTCATCTTCAACCTTGTAGCAAAGGTTAAGATATTCATCACTTTAGGTGATATTCAAGATCCTCATGTATGTGTTATCCCATGGGTGTCTTCTGAGCTCGTACAAGGACTTCTTTCATTTGCACACATGATTCTACCTGTGATGTGTCTTAACTCCCACTGGCTTCAAGTGTCTCTTCATAGTCTATGTCTTCTTTCTGTGAGAAGCCTCGTGCTACGAATCCTGCCTTGTATCCCATGATGTTTTCATCTATTGCATGAAGGATCTTACAGATCCATATGGAAGATACTATGGACTTCCCTTCAGGTCTTTGATATCGCATCCTAGACATCATTCTTCTTGAACTGGTATTCTCCTTCCCTTTCTTCTTGGATACTTCTTCATAGTTGGAAGGATCTGTTTCAATGATGTCGCTCAACAGTGTCACATAACTGGAGTGTCTCTGAGGCCTCTTTGTTTCTTTTGAAATTATTGTCATATTATTCTTCATCTTGGATTCTTTCTTAAACCATCATCACTTGTTCTTCGGAACAAGTCTCGTCCTTCTTTTCTTGTAGGCAATTGTACGCGATCTTTCCTACAAGTCAAATGCACTAGTTGTGTGATTAGAAACATTTCATAATGGTAAATTCCTATGTATAAATATATAATCATGCAACAATTTTATCCAATACAACATTCATCCATATCTCTTGGAAACTTTCTAGATTCCTTCCATCTCTACCAGGACAACATTGAGATTGTGCACTAATCCAATATGTCAGCAAAGAGGTTTCATTCTAGATAAGTAGCAATGGAGAGTTGTATAGCACCATGAGCTACTTACCCATCACATGCATATTAGTAGTATACTGTCATTAATGAAAACATTCTTTCATGCATAACACATCAATTGAATATAAACAAGTGCATAACAAAACAATATCATGACATGACAATTGAATACTTATCTTTATTTGTTTCATGGGTAGACTCCTTCTTTCAGCTTCATCATCTTCTTCATTCATAACAACATCATTTCTTATCCAAATGCTAATATGGATAAGAGGTTCTTCAATAGTTGAGTCCTTTGTATTCCTCATCACTCGAGGGATCTTCTTTGGATGGTGAGAGCTTGATATTCAGTTGCTCCCATCTTCTCTTCTCTTATTATGAGTCAAGCTTCATCTTATGTGTTCTCTTCCCAAAGTTTGCTGAAAGTAATCACTTCCTTCTTGCACACATTCCTCGAATGAATGAATCCCATGATGCTAGGAGGCCATTCAAGGTGGTTATCACAACTTCTACATTCTCAACTTTTTCTTATACCTCTTCAAGTTGTTCGTTGATTTGAGAGACCCTTGTAAAGTATGACTGTATGGTCTCTGCATTTTGGATCTTCACATTCTTCAACTATTTTCTCAAAGTCATCTTCCGATTTATGTTCTTTCCCTCAAATAGATTGGTAAAGGAATCAAACACCTCTTTTGGTGTCTTTAGGGAAGACACTTCTGGTATAAGGTGATCTGTGATTGAATCAACAATGATCTTCTTGGCCTTGACCAAGTTCTTCTTGTGTAAGTATTTTAGCCTCATCTCCCTGTGGAACTGGAACCTCTCTACTTATGTAGGTGTCCAATTCATTTCCTTCAAGAACTAGTGAGATCCTATACTTCCATGCTTGGAATTTATCAGCCTCACCAATCTTGTCACCAAGCGTGTGTGATTAGTCATCTTGAAATGAGAACCTCAAATGTAAATAGCAAAAGATTAGATCTTATCGATTTGAGTTGTCCATCCTGGTTTCGGAGCTGGCTTATCTAGGGTTTGTCAGATAAACCATAATTTTCAAAACTTGGAATGATTTAGATCTAGTTGGATAGAAAGATAGACCTCTTCAAGATGAGCTTTCCAATGTACTCCTTTTTCTGAAAACAGTGGAGGGAAACTCGTGGAACAAGAAGCCCTAGTTTACCAATTTCTACTACATAAATTCCTGATATTGTTTCTGCGGTATCTCTGAAATTAATTCTCCTCTATGTCTGACACTTCGCACTAAGGTATCCATGTCTATCCTCTTTCCAATGCTGCAGGTCTGAGCATATTTGGATTCACCAATTGATACTTATGAGCATCTTCCAAAGGTGACCTGTTTCAGGACTGTTCAACATAGAGAAGTTGTATGGACTTCCATGTGTCACTATTTCATCATCGGGGTCTGAATATTTTACCACAGAAGTTACAGTCTGTTCCCTTTCTGAAGTATCTTGAGAAATTTTATTTGGACCTTCATAGCCAGAGATATAGCGATTTTTCCCAGGTGTGCTGTTTGGGGATGGAACTCTAACTTGGAGGAATCATATCTCCTCGAATATGATGAATCTGAGTCTAAAAATTGTACATAGTGTACATCAATAATTTATCTTCGACCTGTGAAATTTTTGGCACCTGAGCCTTCTCCAATCTCGATATATAGTGAATCTACCAAAACTATCAGGTTCAGTATTTTAGGGTTTTTTAGGCTCTCGGTCAAACTAGGGTTTGACTTTCCTAAAGCTTCACCCAGCCAAAAATATCAACCCGAATCTATAAAATTCGATTTTGATGAGGAGAGAAATCTTGTGCTGGGCTCACTCAAAAATCCCTCTTCTGTAAAAAGCCCTAATTTCCCACACCAAAAATTGAAAATGCTCGGAATCAAATTCTGCTTCAACAAAAAGATGCGCCCTTCAATGGGGAGTTAGCCTAGCATTCTTTTGCTGATGGATTGTGGAGAGATACCCAAAATAGAAGAATCCCTAGCTTCCAAAGCTGCACAGTGTCTTCTTCTATGGTTAGGTCTGATACCATGTCATATTTCTATCATTTAAGCAATATGATCTAGGATCTTATCTAAGAGAATGACATGCACAGCAAAAACCACAAGAGACGAGAGACACAAAGAATTTTCCTTGGGGAAACCATAAATAAGAAAAACTCACAACTTCCTTAGATATAGAATGAGCACCAATGGCAGTAGTAAAACCCAAAGACAGAAAAGGTGATCTCCACAACTATTCTCTCTCTCTCTCACTTGAGAGAGCTTCTCCTCTCTCACTCATCCACCCGAGTGAGTGAGTGTGTGTGTGTTAAATAGAGAGGCTCATTCTCTATTTATATTCTTTCATTCACTTAAAGTACACTCCAACAAGTCATCTCCACTTAACAATTACTTACCAGGGCCTACATCTCTATGTGAGTCTAATAACCCTAGTGCCCCACAACTGTGGGGACTTTTCCATCCGATCAACAAGGAGGGTTAACCTTAACTAAATTGTGGGGACTATTTCCCTGACTTACAACGGAGGGTTAACCTCAATGACTTTACATGACTTGTTTACATTATAGAATCTCCCGGTTGGAACATCGATGCATGACATGACTCAATTAAATCACAGATACTTCCCGGAATAAACATCGGGGTACAATACATAAGATATACAAGTGAATACATTTCGAAGTTACAAATAGATCAACACTCTGGAGAACCTGGGTAATTAATATTTTGTGTTGAGCAAGAAGCTCTGTAGCACATGAGTACTTACATTTGTGTTCAGCGAGAATCTCTAGAACACATGAAAAGATGAATTGGAAGTGTTGGGCATAAGCCCTTGAGCTTTCCATGTTGATGTTGAGCATAAGCTCTAGAGCATCGGATCCTTGGCCATTGTATCCCTAGGTGTATCGTACAAGTACATCCTAGCATTAGTGTTGAGAGAAGAGCTTTTGAATTGCACTAAGTTTGTAACTCCCTATTTAAGCATTGAGTATGAGCTCTGGTAAGTGCTAGGGGTTACTGAAAATAATTTAATAACCTCCGAGTGAAAACGAGTCGAGAAAAATATTGATCTCATTAGACTTATTTATAAGTGATTAAATGAAATTTTGAATTTTTGTATTCTCATCAAGTACTGAAGAACTACAATGTTATATGAAGGAATCCAACATGCAATGATGTTTAGAGTATCTTAACTAGTATACCTAACCATTTACCTACCTGACCTTAATGAAGAAGTGCCACTAAGTCTAAGGATCACGGTATATGATGCCCAAAGACAAATGTTAACAAACGTTATATTATTATCTATTGTATACATGGTATGTATGAAGAATAAATATAGTAAAAATATTAATGATGAATGAAAGAAAGGAAAGCTCCATCATTATTATTTATTGTTAAAAGATAATAAATAGTACAATATCTACCAAAGTCTAATTAGGAACTAGTTGAAGGTTCCTAAGTTAAAGTATTAAAAATTACCCAAATTAATTAAAAACGGTTCAATCAAGAAATCAAGTTTTCTTGATTTAACTGTCCCTTTGACTGAAAAGTTTGTCTATAAAGTCTCAAGCTAAGGAAAGGCTTGGGGCTCTGATCTATCTTGTGGGAGTCATTATCCTGCCTATTTTGCTCTCAAGAAAATTCTTGAAGAACAATTTCCTAGAAGGAAAAGGAGAACTGATCCAGATCTGATATACCAAATAGGAAACCCTACCTTAGGAGCTCTAAGCTACTTGCATGTTGGAGTCCAATTCAGTGGGATCCGGATTGAAACCAGGAATGGTTCCAGGTCATGGTTGGGTGGAACTTGGTAGTTCCCAAGTGATTTTCTCATCTAATATAGAGGCTAGATCTGTCTATGAATTTCTAATATTGGTTATTTGAGTGTGGAGATTCAACCATTAAAGAAGCTTTAAATTTTTAGTTATGAAGCCCTAGACTGCCTATTCTATTTTTCTAGAATAAATGTGTTAAAGTAGGAAAAGGGTTACATTTTATTTTCTAACCCTATGTGTTTGGTTACCTGTTTAAATCTTCTAGGGTTTACATTTGAAATTTTAACCCTAGGATGTACTTTACTTCTTCTGCTAGATTTATCTAGGGTTTATTCATTAATTTACTTCTGCATTTTAATTCATGTATAAATGTATATCAAGGTTTTGCACCTTAGTTTCATTCCTGTATTATTCTTACTGTTGAAACTCTGTAAACTACAAGATAGGTTTTATTGCAAATCTATTTTCCTAGTTGTTTTATTTGGCCTATATACTCTACTGACAAATTTCATTTGTCAGCAAATCCATGCTGAAATTAAAACCTAGATTTAATTTAGTATCATCTACTTCTAATAACAAGAAAACTAGCTAAGAATACTATTGGTATATAACTAGTGAACTATGGGTATATATATATATATATATATATATATATATAATTATAAATCTAGCTATTAGCTCCATATTAAATCTAAGATAAAAATTAGAAAATACCTTTCAAGGTCTATATAATTAAATGTACATTAAATAACAAATTATTTCCCATACAATAATCATTATTAAAATTAAATAAACAGAGCAAGCATCGATACCATTCATTGGTCTACATTATAGTCCCATCTAATATCAACTAGTATCCATCGTATAATAATTAAACAAAGAACATTGCAATATAAACAATTAAAACCATGTAATTGCATTAAGGTCACAGGAACGAATCCTATAGAGTACCTTTCCATTTCACTTACATAAACTATGATGCCTTATGTTTTAAAATATCCAGTAAACACTGATACATAGGAACCAAGTTATAAATCTCATCAAAGTCTTATACACAGAGGTTGTAGTATTGACTCTGGTGGGCATCGAGTCCAAATCATAGGCCTTAATACAAACCACAAAATTAATGCATATACAATAATCTTTTAAGATAACTCAAGCCCTCATAACCATATTAAAATAAGAACCATGTAAGTGCAACGAGTTCGCAGAATCAAATCCTGTGGACCCTCTGTTTCCCATTTTCTCAAACATTATATCAATCAAACGCCATTATGGAAAATGACCCAGGATCGAATCTTGAAGGGTCTTACTTCCTTTACAAATGGCCAGGACATTCACAATTAAATACACAATCATAAAAATCATTACACAGAGGTTTTAAGACCTTTACTAATCTATACGCTGCATTTACATAGACACGACTTATAAATAAACTACACATTAAATATAAATAACTATCTTGCACTGTCAACGAATCCACTATGACAATGATATCCATTAAGGGTTTACACCCACGACTCTTTACATTCCACATTACCCATTAATATTTAACACAATAATTTTTTCAATCATCTGAGCTATCACAACTGCCATGGAGAGAGATCATGCCATTTATGACATGGACTCAACCATATTCTATCGCAAATCAACACCTAAGTTTATAAATGGAAGCATTTATACACAGGCCAACCAAAGATGCGACTGCCACATAAAACCTGAGTCTAAAAATGACAATGCAATATCAACAACGCAGTATAAATTCATTTACATAGTAACCATTAAAGTATTAAATTGAGTTTACACAGTCATCCAATGGCCATGGCACCATTGCAAGCAATGTTGCTGCCTTGGCTTTAAATCCATAAACTAAACACGATTTACCCTTTACACACAGAGTCAGCCAAATTTTACCAAAGCCTCCTTTGTATTAAACACGGTATCATTTAATTTACAAACCCAAAATTTGTAGACCCAAGCCCGAAGGCACAACGAAAATGCCGCAGTAAAAACCCCAACGAAGCGAAGAAATGAAACTCAGTCCTACCCATAAGTTCAAGAGGTAACAAGCTCAGGTTTGTTTAATAGGCTTACCGTGCACCTTATGGCATCACCCACGAACTGGTTGTGAAGCTTTGACCCATGATGCTCCACACCAACCCTATCACCTGCAACCACCAAGCAAACGAAGGATGACGAGTATGAAAGCTGAGATAAGAAAACAAACAAACCACAATGCTACTAAAATCCAATGAAGGATTACCTCTATCAACCTAGAAGATTCCTTCATCCATTGCATAGATCCGAGACCAAACAAATAACAAGCCAAGCAAAATAACCAAGTCTTTCATGGAGCCAAGCTCTAAGCTTGGGCTGCCCCAAAACCCAAGGTGCATTAATGGCACCAGATTGGTATCTAATATCAACCCAAAACCCACATCTCTATAGTTTGTAAACGACCAATATTGTTTGCCAGCTTTCCCGTTGCATAGTGTTAAAACCCCAATGTATAATGTTTGAACCATGTATTATATGTGCCAACCCTAAGTCAAATACTATGCATAGTATTATATGTATTGCATAACCATAGGATTAATCCTTAAACCTTTGCGTATCTATTTTCCCTAAGCATTAAGATTAGAAACCATGGCATATGAAATATTCCATGGTAATACTATTAAGAATAAAATTAAGAATTGGGTTTTTAACCCAAGTTATAAAACCTGCCACGAACAATACAAATACATGTTAATACTCTTAATGCAATAAACATGAAATATAAATGAATAGTGGATCCATAAATACATAATGAATAATAGGTATCTCATATGTAATCTGTCTATGTTATATAAATAATAAACATAGTAATTACCTTGCTATCAATCTGAGTATGTAGGAAACCGTAATAACAACCAATAGGTGTGTTAAGGATCAAAATGTTCAACATTCCTTAACAAGTCTCTGTCGCTAAGTATAATCTGCATATGAAACAAAAGAGATGGTTTATTTCAAGCAGAACTAAGTAAGTCTGCTAGACAAGTAGAGACTTTACCTCTCAAGCAGTCACATGGGAGAACTAGTCCCACCACTCTGCCTACTTTGTTTCCAATAACAAATATAAGTTAGATTCATGTAAATAATAACTAAACACCTTATGAAATTAATGAAACATATAATCAAGTAACGACACATACACAACAATGTATAACCATAAGAATAATGTAGTAATCAACATTATGACAATTTAAGTAAAATACAGTAACAAGCATAACTGAAAGTAAGATGATAGAACATAGGAACAAATTATGACCAAACAGTGGTACATTTAGTGTACGCTATATTCCGCAAGTTAAATAATGTTCCACATAGGTAGTTTTTACTAGCCTAATAAAAAAAAAAATCAATTTTTTGGGATATTACAAGTGGTATTAGAGCCTAGTTTCAATACTAAGAGACCTATGGGCGCACCAAGCATTCACCACCAAGAAAATAAAGTATGTTATTAAAATTATTGTTACTAACATAAATTTTCTTGTTATTAATTTTTTTTTAAATTTTAGGAATATTTACATAATAGTTCAGATTATGAATAATAAAGAAGATAACAGTCGACAAGGAAATATGAACACCCCCACCTCGAAAGCAGATCTGGTGGTGGAATTAAATTCTTATATTTTGAAGAGCATACACGGTCTTCAAGTAGAATTGCAAACTCTCAGAGAAGATAGTCTGAATGGAAGGAAAGAACAGCAAGCCATTAATGAAGGATTACTTAGAAATATGATTAGAGGAAGCCTGCAGGGTAAACCTACTCAGTCCACAAACAACTCCAAAAAAAAACCTTACCATAAACGGTAAAGCATCCCAAGAGAAGAAGAAAAAGACGAACATACCCTTGAAGAACCAAAAGGAGATCATCACAGTCCTTCCAGTGATGGCTCTCTTTCTCCTAGTAGGAAGAAACAAAGAAGCAATGACAGTCTTTAGGGGGAATTTAGAAAAATAAGAGCCTCGATCTATGAAGGTGAAGTAAACAATGGGGAGAAAGATGAAGAGTGGTTGCTGGGTATGAGAAAATATTTCCAAGTTCATAACTACTCAAGTGAGATGAAGGCTCGGCTGGTCATCTATAATTTAAATGGAAAGGAAGCCAGATGGTGGAGGGATTTGAAACACACCAAGAAAGATGAGATAAGAGAAATACGTTGGGATAACTTCCAAAAAATATTCCAAGAGAAATATATGTCGAAAAGTTTCTTTGACAGAAAGGTGAAAGAGTTCCACGAGCTACGTATGGGGTCCATGACTATGGACACTTTTAATAACATATTTCTAGATCTGTTACATTATGTACCATACATTAATGATGAAAAGGTAAAGATCTAGTAGTTTTTAGGGTGCCTCCCTCCGAAATTTCTGGAAAGGATTGAATTCGACATGCCAAAAACTTTGGATACCACACTGCACAAGGCCAGACTCTGCTATGACCATGGGAAGCTATGGAAAGAAAACATGAAATGAAATAGAGACAAGTCTAAGAACTTTTCTGATAACCGCAAACCTGGGTTTAACCCACATCCATATAGAAAGAAAAATGACAGCTTTCCAGCAAACAAGAACTTCAACAAATCTGCTACAAAGCCATATGTACCAGCTCCTAATGGTAACAAGCTAGTAGCAAGTGGAGCCAATGCTACTCCACTACAGATCAAGTATTGGAAATGTAGCAGGCCTCATTATGCCCAATATTGTACGAACAAGACCAATGGGGTATTGCATAACTTACAAGAGGAACCAACCATAGAGGACATAACGAAAACACCGCAAACTTATGCAGCATTTGATGGCTGACAGGAAGACCATCAAGCTACAATGGTTGAGATAGAAGGTAAGATCTTGAACACTTCTATTTCAATACTTATTGCTCCGAGTACTTGCCAGATCTATGTTTTGCCTAAAATTGTTGATGCATGCAAACTACGAAAAGTAAAGCATGATAAACCTTTGCTGGTACAGTTAGCCACAGGTACGAAACATAATGTTTCAAAAATAGTTAAAGATTGCGAGGTAAACCTGAATGGTTTTCCTACGAAAGTAAACTTGAACATCCTATCCTTAGGATCGTATGCTATACTTATCAACATGTACTGGTTGGAACATCACCATGCCATGCGTGATTTCTTACACAAGTCAATCTTGTGTACTGATATCCAAGGGAACCAAGTGAAGGTTTAGGGAAATCCAAAGAAAGTTTCTGTAAGGAAAATATCTTCCTTACAAGTGAAGAAATGCATTAGAAAAGGCTGCAAGTTGTTTGCAGTAAACATCCAAGACTCAGATTCTGAAAGAGAACAACACATAGAGGAATTTACCATTCTTGAATAATTCCAGGATGTGTTTCCCAAGAAAATCCCAAGATTACCTCTGAAACGAGACCTAGAAATTTCCATCGAACTGACACCAGGATTAGTTCTAGCTTCCAAATCCCCTTACCGCAAGAGTGCACCTGAGTTAGTGGAACTCAAACTATAGTTGTAGGAGTTGATAGAGAAAGGGTATATCTAAACCAGTGTGTCCCCTTGGGGAGCACTGATACTGTTCATAAAGAAGAAAGATGGTACGATGCAGATGTGCATCGATTACCGTCAGTTGAACAAAATGACTATCAAGAACCATTATCCACTCCCTAGGACGATGACTTGTTCGATCAGGTGGGAGGATACAAAATATTTTCAAAGATTGACCTGTGATCTGGGTACCATTAGGTATGGATTCGCGGCGAGGATATTCACAAAACCACCTTTCATATGAGGTACGGGCACTACAAGTTTGTAGTGATGCCGTTTAGGTTAACCAATGCACCCGTGAACTTTATGTGTATGATGAAAAACATATTTAGTAAATATATGGATAAGTTTGTTTTGGTCTGTATAGACGACATCCTATTTTATTCCAAGAATAAAGAGGAAAACGAAGAACATCTTCGCATAGTAATACGAGTGTTACGAGAACACCAGCTTTACACTAAGTTTAGTAAATGTGATTTTTACAAACCACAAATACAGTACTTAGGTCACATTGTCTCTGAGACAGGGATAGTTATAGGCTCAAAAAATATTAGAGCCATAAAGACTTGGCCTACCCCTACTAGTGTCACTGAAATTAGGTCCTTTTTGGGATTATCTGGATATTATCGAAAGTTCATTGAGAAATTCTTGAGAATCGCTTACCCCATGACCGCTTTACAAAAGAAAGAAAATAAGTTCTTATGGACTACCAATTGCGAAGAAATTTTTCAAAAGCGTAAACTTCTTTTGATGACCGAACCGATACTACGAATTATGGATCCCGATGGGGATTCGTTGTTTGAACGAATGCAAGCAAGGAAGGACTTGGAGGAGTCCTCTTGCAGAATGATCACAGGATCTATTATGAATCGCAGAAGTTAAAAGAGCATGAGCATAACTACCCCATGCACGATCTTGAGTTAGTGACCATCATCCACGCATTGAAGATGTGGAGGCACTACCTCATGGGAAGGAAGTTCCTTCTAAAGACAGACAATATGAGTCTGAAATATTTATTCGATCAACCGTATCTCAATGTAAGGAAATCCAGGTGGTTGGATTTCCTTAGTGTGTACCATTTTGAGCTAAATCACATTAAGGGCAAAGAGAACAAGGTTGCCGATGGCTGATTCCATCGAGGTGGGTAACACTTTTTGGCCAAATTTGGTGATGAAAACCTAATTTTTTACTCATGTGCTAGATAGAATACCTCAAAACATAAATATGCCATGTGAATTTCGAGCTGCAGTGTAAAAACAATTTGTAGAATATTATGGGTGATTCCCAATGATATTTTTTTTAAAATATTTCAATGTCATTTAATATGTGAAATTTTGCATTTAATGAATTGTGTGACCTTAAAAATTTGAAGAAGTTAATAAGTGGCTCGTGTCCAACCCCAATAATTCAATCTTACATTAATAATTTAATATGTGTGTGTGTGTGTGATCTACACAAAATGCATTGTGGTTTGCATATTTGTTTGTTAATTTATTTCACAATATAAAATTATTTATTATTTTTCGAAAGTGACCACATCTAATTTCAACATCATTTTATACACATGTGTGTCCATCCTAGATTTTTTTTCATTGTTTTCAAAAATTGAAAAACCAAAGATACCCTTTTAAAGAGGACGCGTCGATGTGTGGGCTGCAACATTTTAAAGAAATTTTTTGATGTGTATTTTTTACCCTACGTATTTTTCTTTGAGTTGCTTCAAAGTTGTTGTGAGGTTTTCTAAGTGTAAGTTTTAGAACTAATTAAAAAAAAAAACATATGAATTCCAAAATACATGCATGATACCTCAATGGATAGAGGATTTGGTGATGAATCTATCGGTATGAACTCCACTCAGTTATGTGTCATGAATGGCATGGTTTACACCCCTAGAAGACATAGAGAAACATTGGTTTTCCTGTAAGAGGGATAATTATCTGTATTTCAAGTCCTTGATCAAGGTATTGAGCTTTCTCAAGGTAGTAACATCCCTGGATCGAGGTTTTTAAATAAGCTCGATCAAGGTTTTATGAAACCCTCGATTGAGCTATCGTTTAAACCTCTTTTTATAATTTTTTTTGCACAAGGACCCCGATCATAGCCTTAAAACCTCAATCGAGTTTTTTTTAAACCTAGATCAAGGTCTTAAAACCTGGATCAAGGTTTTTTTAAAACCTAGATCGAGGTTTTATGACCTTGATCGAGGATTTAAAAATTGCTCGATCAAGGTACGTTTTTGTGTTTTTCCCGAAAGTGCCTTGCCAAAAAGTGTAACTCAACTCCATGGATGCACCCCGATTCTTTGAGATGATGAACTCATATGATATATGAGATGGCTTTGAGTCAAAATGATGTAGATTTGCATGAGAGGATTAAAACGACCAACTGAGTTGACCCTTTCTATGTAGAAATCCTCAAGAAATTCCAAGAGGACAGGTTGTTTCAACAACAAAAAGAATACAAGGTAGACGAATATGAACTACTATGGTCCAATGATAGATTGTACATTCTAAAGGGAGGGGACCTTTGGTCCAGAATCCTCATAGAATTTAATTAGGCACCCTACTTGGGGCACTCGTGATATCAAGAGATTATATCTGCTAGCAAGAGATACTTTTTCTGGACTAAGTTAAAGGCTGACATTGCGATGTTCATCTCAAAATGTCAAGAAGGTCATCTATTCAAAGCTGAGAATCAACATCCTTTAGGGTTGTTGCAGCCATTACCCATTCCGAAATGGAAGTGGGAGGTCATTACTATGGATTTTATCACCAGTCTACCAAAAAGTAAGAAGCAAAATGATTCTATTTTTGTAGTAATTGACAAGTTGTGAACATTGCTAATATATTCTTGAAGGAGATATTTAAATTGCACGGGATACCCAAGGAAATCATCTCGGATTGATATGTTAAGTTTATAGGAAATTTTTGGAGATATTTATTCTCCGAATTAGAGACACAGTTGAACTTTAGCACTGCTTATCACCCGCAGACAGACGGGAAGAAAAAAAGAGTAAACCAGATTGTTAAGGACATGCTTAGGATGTATTTCATGAAAAACTCCACTAAGTGGCAAGACTACCTGCATTTTGTAGATTTTTCGTATAACAATGGTTATCAAACTTCCACCAAGATGAGTCCCTTTGAGGTACACTATGGACAGAAGTGTAGAACACCGGTTACTTGCAATAGCCCGGTGGATCGGCTCTTGTTAGGGCTTGATTTATTAATGGAATTGGAACAGTTGGTTACCAAGGTCCAAGTGAACCTTAAAGAATCACAAGACTTCCAGAAAAGTTACACGGATTGGAAAAGAAAAGATAAAGACTTTCAAATAGGCGAACATGTCTACTTGAAAGTAAAATAAAAACAAATCTTGTTGAGCTTGGGTAGGTGTGGTAAGTTAGAACCTAGATTTTGTGGACCTTTTGAAATACTGGCCAAGAAAGGGCCAGTGGCATATGAGCTAGCATTACCCATGAATTTAAGAGTCCATAATGTTTTCCATGCATCCTTGTTAAAGAAATATGTTTATGATACTAAACATGTAGTTGATTGGTTCTTATTACAGGGGGATCCTGAAGGGGAGTTTTCCCCTGAGCCTATTCATATACTAGAAAAAAGAGAGGTGCACCTCAGGAAGCGCACCCTAGTCCAGTTAAAAATGCAATGGAAGCACTTTGAGGCCGATGAGGATACTTTAGATAATGAAGCCACCATGAGAAAGGCTTACCCCACCTTGTTTCATGATGTCATTCCAAGTCCCTAGAACACCAGCGATGATGTTGTTCTAAGCGAGGAGGGATGTAATATCCCAATTTTTGGACCTAACACTCAGAGGCATGAGCCTATTGATTATGATTTTATATTGATATTTTATTTTGATATATTGGGTCGAAGACCCCACTGCATATGAACATGATTATTTGTTTTATATATTTGGCATAAGCCAATTATTGATGATATATATATGATTGTTTGTGTTGGGTGTGGAACCAGAAGCACATGATTGATGAGATTTTTTGTGTTGAGAGAGGAGCTCTGGAGCACATGTATAATTGATGTTTTTTGTTGAGCAAGGAGCTCTGTAGCACATGTGTAATTAATGTTTTTTTTTTAGAGAGGAGCTCTAGAGCACCTAGGTAATTAATATTTTGTGTTGAGCAAGAAGCTCTAGAGCACATGAGTACTTACATTTGTGTTGAGCGAGAAGCTATGGAACACATGAAAATATAGTTGGAATTGTTGCGCATAATCCACTCGAGCCTTCCATGTTGATGTTGAGCATAAGCTCTGGAGCATTGGATCCTTGGCCATTGTATCCCTAGGTGTATTGTAAAAGTACATCCTAGCATTAGTGTTGAGCGAAGAGCTCTAGAACTGCACTAAGTTTGTAACTCCCTATTTAAGCGTTCATTATGAGATCTGGTAAGCACTAGGGGTTACTGAAAATAATTTAATAACTTTCGAGGGAAAACGACTCGATAAAAATATTGATCGCATCAGACTTATTTATAAGCGATTAAATGAAATTTCGAATTTATGTATTTTCATCAAGTATTGAATAACTACCATGTTATATGAAGGAATCCAACATGAAAGGATGTTTAGAGTTCCCTAGCATAGTATACCTTACCATATACCTACTTGACCTTAGTGAAGAAGTGTCATTAAGTCTAGGGATCATGGTATAAGATGCCCAAAGACAAATGTTAACAAACGTTACATTATTATGTATTTTATACATGGTATGTATAAAGAATAAATATAGTAATAATATTAATGATGAAAGAAATAAAGGAAAGCTCCATCCATTATTATTTATTATTAAAAGATAATAAATAGTACAATACCTACAAAATTCTAATTAGGAACTAGTTGAAAGTTCCTAAGTTAAAGTATTAAAAATTACCCAAATTAATTAAGAAGGGTTAAATCAAGAAATCAAGGTTTCTTGATTTAACTGTCCCTTTGACTGAAAATTTTTCCTATAAAGTCTCAAGCCAAGGAAAGTCTTGGGGTTCTGATCTATCTTGTGGGAGTCATTATTCTACCTATTTTTCTCTCAAGAGAATTCTTGAAGAATAATTTCCTGGAAGGAAAAGGAGAACTGATCCAGACTTGATATACCAGATAGGAAACCCTACCTTAGGAGCTCTAAGATACTTGCATGTTGGAATCCAACTTGGGGGGATCCGGATTGAAACCAGGAACGGTTCCGGGTCATGGTTGAGTGGAACGTGGTAGTTCCCAAGTGATTTGGTCATCTAATTAAGAGGTCAGATTTGTCTATGAATTGTTAATGCTGGTTATTTGAGTGTGCAGGTTCAACCATTAAAGAAGCTTCAAATTTTTAGGTATGAAGCCCTAGACTACCTATTCTGTTTTTCTAGAATAAATGCTTATTAAAGTAGGCAAAGGGTTATATTATATTTTCTATCCCTATGTGCTTGGTTCTCTATTTAGATCTTATAGGGTTTACATTTGAACTTTTAACCCTAGGGTTTATGCATTAATTTACTTATGCATTTTAATTCATGTATAAATGTCTATCGAGGGTTAACACCTTAGTTTCATTCCTATATTATTCTTACTATTAAAACTGTGTAAATTACAAACTAGGTTTTATTGCAGATCTATTTTCCTAGCTATTTTCTTTGGCCTATATACTCTACTCACATATTTCATGTGTCAACAGAGCCATGCTAAAATCAAAACCTAGATTTAATTTAGTATCATCTACTTCTAATAAAAAGAAAACTAACTAAGAATACTATTAGTATATAACCAATGAACTATGGGTATATATGTGTGTGTGTGTGTGTGCGTGTGTGTGTAATAACAATTATAAAAATATAATTATAAATCTAGCTATCAGCACCATATTAAATCTAAGATAAAAATCAAAAAATACCTTTCAAGGTATGTATAATTAAATGTACATTAAATAACAAACCATTTCCCATACAATAATCATTATTAAAAATTAAATAAACAAAGTAAGCATCGAGATCATTCATTGGTCTACATTATAGTCCCATCTAATATCAACTCATAGCCATCGTATACTAATGAAACAAAGAACATTACAATATAAACAATTAAAACCATGTAATTACATTAAGGTCGCAGGAACGAATCCTGTAAACAACCTTGCCATTTCACTTACATAAACTATAATGCCTTATGTTTTAAAATATACAGTAAACACTAATACATAGGAACCAAGTTATAAATGTCATCAAAGTCTTATACACAGATTTTGTAGTATTGACTTTGGTGGGCATCCAAGCCAAATCACAAGACTTAATAAAAACCACAACATTAATGCATATACAATAATCTTTTAAGATAACTCAAGCCCTTGTAACCATATTAAAATAAGAGCCATGTAAGTGCAGCAAGGTAGCATGATCAAATCTTGTGGATCCTCTATTTCCCATTTTTGGAAACATTTTATCAATCAAACCCCATTACGGAACACGACCCAGGATCGAATCCTGAAGGGTCTTATTTATTTTACAAATGGCCACAACCTTCACAATTAAAGACACAATCACAAAAATCATTACACAGAGGTTGTAAGACCTTTACTAATATATACGTTGCATTTACATAGCCATGGATTATAAATAAACTACACAGTAAATAGAAATAACTATCGTGCACTGTCAACGAATCCACTACAACAACGATAGCCATCCAGGGTTTACACCCACGTCTCTTTACAATCCACCTTACACATTAATATTTAACATAGTAATTTATGCAATCTTCTGAGCTATCACAGCTACCATGGAGAGCGCTCATGCCATTCACAGCATGGACTCAACCATACACTCAGCACAAATGAACACCTAAGGTTATAAATGGAAGCATTTATACATAGGACAACCAAATATGCAAATGCCACATAAAACCCAAGTCTAAATAACGACAACACAATATCAACAACGCAGTATAAATTCATTTACACAGTAACCATTAAAGTATTAAATCAATCTTACACAGTCGTCCAATGGCCATGGAACCATTGCAAGCAATTTTGCTTCCTTGGCTTTAAATCCATAAACTAAAGACGATTTACCATTTACACAGAAAGCGGTCGAATTGTACCAAATACCCCTTTGTACTATCCATAATATCATTTAATTTACAAACCAAAACTTTGTGAACCGAAGCCCAAAGGCAAAACAAGAACCCCATAGTAAAAACACCAACCAAGCGATGAAATGAAACTTAGTTCTACCCATAAGGCTAAGAGGTGACAAGAGCAGGTTTGTTTAACAGGATTATCGTGCACCTTATGGAATCACCCATGAACCAGCTATGAAACTTTGAGCCATGATGCTTCACACCAAATTTGTCACCTACAACCACCAAGAAAGCGAAGGATGACAAGTATGAAATCCGAGATATGAAAATAAACAAACCATAATGCTGCTAAAACCAAATGAATTCTTAGCTCTGTCAACCTGGAAGTCGCCTTCATCCACTCTATAGATCCGAGACCAATCGAATAAGAAGCTAAGAAAAATGACCAAGTCTTTCGTGGAGCCAAGCCCTAAGCTTGGGCTGCCCCAAACCACAAGGCACATTAATGGTGCCAGCTTGGTGTCCAATATCAACCCAAAATCCTCATCTCTATAGTTTGTAGATGACCAATATCATTTTCCACCTTTCCCATTGCATAGTGTTAAAACCCCAACATATAATGTTTGAACCATGTATTATATGTGCCAACCCTAAGTCAAATACTATGCATAGTATTATATGTATCGTATAACCATAGGGTTAACTCTTAAACCTTTGAGTATCTATTTTCCCTAAGCATTAAGCTTACAAACCATGGCATATGAAATATGCCATGGTAATACTCTTAAGAATAAAATTAAGAATTGGGTTTTTAACCCAAGTTATAAAACCTGCCAAGAACAATACAAATACATGTTAATACTCTTAATGTAATAAACATGAAATATAAATGAACATTGGATCTATAAATACATATTGAATAATAGGTATTACATAGGTAATCTATCTATGTTATATAAATAATAAACATAGTAATTACCTTGCTATCAATATGAGTTTGTAGGAAACTGTAATAACAACCAGTAGGTGTGTTAAGGATCAAAACGTTCATCACTCCTTAACAAGTCTCCATCGCTAAGTATAATCTACACATGAAACAAAAGAGATCCCTTAGTTGAAGTAGAACTAAGTAAGTCTGCTAGACAAGTAGACACTTTACCTCTCAGGAAGTCACATGGGACAACTACTCCCGCCACTCCACCCACTTTGTTTCCAAGAAAAAAGATAAGTTAGATTCATGTAAATAATAAGTAAGCACCTTATGAAATTAACAAAACATATAATCAAGTAACGATACATACAAAACAATGTATAACCATAAGAATAATGTAATAACCAACATTCTGACAATTTAAGTAAAATATAGTAACAAGCATAACTGGAAGTAAGATGATAGAAAATGGAAACATCTTACGACCAAAGAGTGGTACATTTAGTGTATGTTATATTCCGCAAGTTAAATAATGTTCCGCATAGGTAGTTTTTACTAGCCTAGTAATTTTTTTTTTCAATTTTTGGGGACATTACAATCTTGATAGACAAAAACTCATAGTTGGTGCCAGTTAGTACAGGCCTACAGATCTACTTCAAACTTTTGGTGCTGGTAGTATCCATGTCGGTATGACCAACTCCATTTTTTTTAATTTTCAAAAAATAGGCATCACTCCTTGTACACTATGACAAGGTGTTGGAGGGGCGCGACATCAGAAATTGTTGTAAGTGAGAAAGCTTCACCGTGATTTCACTAAATCAACAGCGCAGTGGTACCACGATCTATTTTTAAAAAAGTGGCGAAGGAACTGTGCTTTCATTGTGTGAAATTCGGGGTGGCTCCTATGATACTACAATTCTCTATAGGGTAGAGTGCAATTTCGCTTCCAAGAAGAGAGAGAAAAAAAGTACGCTTGATTCCATCATCTTCCATGTGCATGTGCTTTCCACTGTGTGAAATGGCCTTCCCCTGTCCCTCTGCAGACTCTTTGGACCCCATGGACCTTTTTTATACCTTTGATGTTTCCAAGATCATCCCTAAAAACATGCTTAATTTGCTATATGCGACTTTTAAACCCTTTATTGCGTATATACGTGCGTTTGACCCCTAAAATGACGTACATCAGGATGTGTGCAAAAGGGCAAATTCTTTTGGAGTTTTCCTTGACATGGATCTGACTCACTTATCTCCTGGCCTTCCATATGCCTTGAGATCACTCAGATTCGACCCTTCATTGCCCCATTGAAGAGCTATATAAGGAACCCTTTGGATACATTGAAGAATATGTGAGAATTGAGAGCAAAGAAACTATAGTCCATTGTTGGCAGAAATTATGCTTGAGTCTACATCCCTTTGTCCCTTGGAGCACTTTGGTGTTCTTCCCAAGCTTGCCTTTTGCTTGTGAGCTTGGTATCGAGAGATGGAGGATTGAGGTGGTGGAGGCCCAAGTGGGGAATTCAGTTTCTCTGATTCCCAGACATTTCGACAAAGGTTGTATTCATTGTAATCTCTGATTTTATATTAATAGAAATATCTTTTCCTATCCAATAATGTATTTTTGAATGAATATTTTATCCATGGATGATTTCAAATGATTATACGTTGTTGATTATATATGCTAGAGTAAATCTAACACCAATATATATATATATATATATATATAGCATGCTTGTCTTGTTTAGTGATTGTTGAGGAGGTAATTTATCAATTCAAGCTGGAGTTGGAAAGCTCAATGGGGATCTACTTCAACCGTCTCGAATGAGGTATGAGTTTTGATCCTTTAGTGTTAGATATTTGATTTCTCTTGCATATTGGAAAGGATTGATTTCTGGACTCAAGTTGTCTGTTGTGGTACCCCAAGCCATAGGAATTTCTCTCTGTAACAGAATTGGTGACTCCGCTGGGGAGTTCCTAGTAGTTGTCCTTTTGTGGTTTTCTATCGTCATTCAATGAGTTTGAATTGCTCTTATTTCTTTGTTTTTGTGTCGGGTATGGGGCATGTATGCCTGGAAGTGTCTAATTGGTGTGAAGTTTGTCTCAGGTTGTCTGTTTTCCTTTGTTTTTATGCACTTTTCTTGTTGTACGCTATTTTTTAACTCACAGACGCGTATATACGCAGTTTTCACTGATATATTTGCATACATACATGGGTTTATTGCAAACAATCACGTATGCCCTTAGTTTTTCCTTATAGAGGAAGATTGATTGTTGCTAGGTGATTTTTGATAATTGTTGAGTCTCCTTTGACACTGCTAGAGTCTGTATACACCCCTGTTTCTAACCAGAGACATTTGTTTTTTAGAGTAAATTTATTTTTTAAGAATGTTCTTGTCATTGCATTTTTTATTTTTTTTGTTTTGGGATTAGTGCATTAGATTTATTTTACCTTAGTACTTTGTTTCAGTGTTGTTTGAGTGTGCTTGCCGAGTCTGGGGGTAGTAGAATAATTCTTTTGCTTTAGTATCTCATTTTTGTTTCAAAAAATTCAAAAATATTTGCTTATTTGCATCATTATGCATTGCATTTTTGCATGGTACTTGCACTAGGTTTTCCTTTTAAGTATTAGTCAAGACTTCATATAGGAACGATTGCACTTATCATTTGAAGAAAAAAATTGTATTTCATGTACTAGCATACCCTGTTTTCATTGGACACAATGCATTTGCATTGATTGTTAGGTGTGCATTTTGCCTCATGTTGCGCCATAACACCATTAGTTGCAGGACCATCTACCTCTTTTGACTAATAAAAACAAATAAAATCAACGCTTAATTAAAATGAATTACACCTTTTTATTTTATAGGGTTCACCAACAAGATTAGGTTTTAGGGTCTTGGAATAGTTCAATGTCAGTAAATTCTCCAAGACCACTAAACAACAACATGTATGTGTCTGTCCAGGTGAGAGTGTGAAATTCCTTGGTATATTGGTGTTTCTCAGGATCCTCCTCTCAAAAGGGAGTTAAGCACGAGGCAATGTGAGCAGTTATTGATTGGGATGACCCCTAGTCATAAATGAGTAGCACCAGAGATATTTCCAAGATTGTATTCGTATCTAGGGGCTCTTTCGAGAGTTTCGGGCTTTGCTACCCTGCCCATACGGTCAATCTCGCCTACAACTGTCTGCCTGAGCATTGATTATATTGAGGTGACCTTAGTTGCCTTACCTAGGATATCGAGGGGGTACTTTGTAGGGGTTATTCTGCAGGTGTCCCGGCCAAGTTGGGGTTGGACAACACAGTCGATTTAAGCATTGAAGCTGAGGGCCACAATAATTGGTTACGTACCTCCGCTTATTGTGTATGGGAGTCTCAAGCCTTTCCTAAGCGAGATATACCTGCTTCATTCAGGAGCTCACTTATCCTACCCTTGATTGCTTGTGTTTGGCTTTAGATTTTATTGGTGTATGCTTTGTGCACGTTAGCTTGCTTAGGGTTTTCGTAATTAGAGAGTCTTTTATATTTTTTGAGTCATTGTGGATTCAGGTGTGGCTCCTCGCCATTCTCATTGTTTAGTAGGACTTCCACCTTCTACCTCTCCTCTTCCTTTGGGAGAGAGAAATAGACGGTCTAGGCGGACTACTTCGCACATTGATTCACACACGATGGGAGATCGTGAAGATGGTATTCCTGAGATTTCTTCTCCACTATGAGTGGATGATGGGGAGTTTACTTCTACCTATGATCCTTCACCTAATATGCCTGTAATTTCTGAGTTAAGTCCTGTAATTTCTGAGATAGGTACTTTTCATGATAGACCTACTTACTCTAGCTATGATCCCCCATTTGCACATCGCTGGTATGGAATGCCAGATGATGAGACTCATTATGAACCCGCGAGCACTAGTTATGGTAGTTATGGTATGTCTGGTATTCCGCACATGATTTGACATTTCATGTCGAGTCGGAGTTTGACCCTAACATTATGCCTGGGGGCACTCCCATTCCTTACCATGGGGAGAGGTTTGGGACCACGATTCATATTGCACCTTTGATCCCGACAGTGGAAGCTACGTCACATATTCCTCCTAGAACTAAGGTTAGTGATCCTATTAGGATACCAGATCAAAGACGAGTGACTATAGGGAACACCACGTACATAATTTCATATGCCCCTTCATCCTCGGTTCCTTGTTCTTCGAATGTCATTCCTCCACCTCATTCACGTGGTCCTTCGGGCCAGAATGTTGCAACGAGTCATGTCCGTACTTCTACTACTCGCAAAATTGTGTCTCAAGTTCAAGTACCTTCTGTTGTTTCGGGGGGTCGTATTCCTACTTATGGAGGTCATGTCATTACTTCCGGAGCCTACATTCCTACTTACAGAGTGTCTCATGGGACATCTCATGGGATGTATTATGGACCTTATTATGGGATGCAGTATGGACATGGTTATTTACCTTATGTGTATGGGTATCAACAACCCACTTACTCTCCTAATTATGGCTTTGTATCCCCACATAGTCAAGGTACACCACATTATGGTGCTTCCATGCCACCCTACACGGGTCAAACGAGAGGAGGGCACTATGGCCAAGGCCATGGTGGTTATGCTAATCAGACCTATGTGAACCAACACTATTAGGGAGCGATGCATCGACCTGCTCATCCTAGGCTCCCTTTCCTCGCAACGCTAAATATTCCTGACTTGTCAAGACTAACGAACGATCCTATCTCTCATGACCCAGCTTGGCTGGCTGTCCCTACTAAGCTTCCCTCAGACATACCCAAATTTGAGGGCAAACTTGGAGAGGATTCGGGCAAACATGTTACTACATTTCACCTATGGTGCTCTTCAAATTCCTTACACAAAGATTCGATCCGTTTAAGGTTGTTTCAATGCACCCTTATAGGGCCTGCCACGAAATGGTATATAGAGTTACCTAAGGGGGCATTCGCTTTGTTCGATGACCTAATGATGACTTTTCTCAACCAATTCCATCTACCAGTGCGTTACAACATTGGTACAAAAATCTTGTCGACATTTCGGCAGGATAAAGCCACGCATATCTCAGACCATATCCAAGAATGGAGTAGATGGAAGAGGTTGATTAAAGCCTTCATACCGCTGGAGTTTCTCCTTGAATGGTTCCTTAAGTTGTTATTTCCTTATATAGAAAAGGATGTTTCTACATCCGGAGTTCAAAACAAGGAACAAGCCATTTTTAGGGCGTAGGAATTGGACTTGATTTATGCTCAGTCCGGTTTGTTATATGAGATCATTCCCAATGCTCCGCGTTCTAGTTTTGACCCCAAAGTTAAACCTGGACCACATGCCGATGGCATTGTTGGTTGTGCAAGTGCTAAGCCTACAGATTCGGTTATACAATAGGTCAGAAAATTATCGATGAACCAATATGCTTCGGGACAAGCCACGGCTTCGTCTCAACCCACCCAAATCAAGAGTGTGCTCTCGATGCAATCGTTGAACCAAAAGGGTAACCAGCAAACCGGAAGGAATAGAAAGAAGGGTAATAACAATCGTAAGGGTGGGAATAGGAATGAAAATGATAATATTAATGACAAGAATTCCCGAAGTGCTGGGGGGGACAAGAAATCTAAACATAAGGTTAAATTTCCTTGCAAGTTATGTAAGGATGATCACCTCACTTACTTGTGCCCTCCTATCGATGAAGTCTCGAGATTCTTAGTGCAGGGCCCAGCTGTGGTGGTGATCAAGATCTACCAGAGGCTAGTGGTCATGGATGCATCAACATGGTGCGTGCTACAAAGGTTGTGACCCATGCAAAGGACTATGGTTCATCACAACCCGACCCAGGAAAGGAACCTGATTCACCAGGGACTCCTTTGCATATTAAAAAGCCTGTGGATAAACTTGAAGCTGCACCTCGCATTCCTAAGGGAGTCCTTAAGCGTTCAGGTCACAATATTAATACCCAAGCCGCTGAGAACTATGTCTGCACTAGAAGTACTTCAGAGTTGTCCTTCCCAAAGGAAGCCTTTGCTTTCTGCCCTTGGTGTGAATGATGATAATTCTTCCTCTGTGATTAAATTTGAAATTGTGGGACTGTAGCCTCGCTTGCCTTATTATGTGTCTCTTTTGATTCATGTATAAGGTCTTAACATGACCGTCAAGCACACTGTGATTGACAAAGGCGTTGTTTCTTCTGTGATGTCTTTATCATGTTGGAAGGGTTTAGGTTCCCCCATGTTTTCTAACTCCGGTACCATGTTGACTGCTTTTGATGGGAGATCATTTAGCCGCACGGGATCCTTCCTTCCCTTAAGGTCCGTTTGTGAGGGAAGACCATTGAGATAGAGGTCGAGGTGGTTGATGCGCCCCTTGACTATAATCTCTTGCTGGGTAGGAATTCGATGTACAGTATGCAAGCCTTAAATTCTTCTCTATTTCGCGTTGTATGCTTTCCATTTAATGGGAAGATATTTATGATTGATCAAATGTCATTCAAGAATCCATCGTTACCACATCTTTGGGAGCTTTGATCCCGATTTTAGAGCACTCTGAGCCGGTAACTGGAGGTGTAGGTGTAGGCATGTATCCATCCCTTATGGGAATCTTTAGTTGTCCTACACCTATCCTTATGATAGGGTCTAGTTCCGATTAGGCTTCGACATCTATGAGATCGGTGTCTTTTCGCACGAACCATATGGAAGATCCTTGGATTCTTCCTACACCTAATACTTCTAGTGAGCCCATCATGACGAACATGCCGTTGCTTGCAACTATGGTATCTTATCAAGTTGATCTTGGGTGTGTTGCAGACCCTAGTCCTTCCTCTTCGTGGACGGAGGAGGAGGACTCGTATGTGCTGCCTGCATGGGCAGTTCAATCTTCTCACACGCATGATTTCCTTGATAGTTTTTTTCCTTCAGATGAAGCGATTATTGAGGCCATGTTAGGGGTTGAGCCACCTTGGGAAGAATTGCATCATAGATCTTACTTTCTTCCTGAGCTTGACCGCTTGGAGCGTGAGGACTTTAGGGAGGTTCTTAGTGAGAGAATTAGTAGTCCCATGGTTCCATTAAACTCTCCTGGTCCGATGGCTGATGGGAACATGGCAAATATATCTCCTACCATTCCTATCAATATCTCTTGCGATCCTGGAAAGATTGAGAATGTCTATATTGGGGTAAAATGTTCCCATGCCGAGATTCAAGAGTACACCGAGCTGTTTAAAGAATTTTGTGATATCTTTGCTTGGTCTTACGATCAAAATGCCAGGTATCGACCCTCGCATTATTGAACATAAAATTAAAAATGATCCCAATGCTAAGCCTGTTCGACAACGCTTGCGTGCAGTGAATCCTAAGAAAGCACCCGCGATTAAGGCAGAGATAGAAAAGTTGTTGAAATCTGGTTTTATCTATCCCATTCCCTTGATGGAGTGGGTTTCAAATCCTTTTTCATTGGATAAGAAGCAGGGAGCGATCCGTATATGCACTGATTTCCTTGACATGAATCATGCCTGTCCTAAAGACAATTTCCCCACACCATTTATTGACCAAATTTTGGATGAGTGTGTGGGTAGCGAGTTTTTTTCCTTTATGGACAGATTTTTCAGATACAATCAGATGCAAATTAAACCTAAAGACCAACATAAGACTGCCTTTATTTGTCCTTGGGGAACCTTTGCATATCAGAAGATGCCTTTTGGCCTTAAGAACGCAGGAGCCACTTTTCAGCGGGCTATGGTCTTGATCTTCCATGACCTCAAATAAATTATTGAGGTATTTTTGGATGACCTTGCTGCTCATTCTCGTATGAGAATGCGTCATTCATATCATTTGAGATTAGTGTTCGAAAGGTGCCACCATTATTTGGTCAAGTTAAATCCTCACAAGTGCATCTTTTGTGTGAAGTCTGGTTGCTTATTAGGGTTCATTGTCTACAAGGAGGGTATAAGAGTCGACCCTTTGAAGGTAGAGGCAATACTTCAGTTGTCTCCCCCAAAAATCATTAGACATCTTCAATTTCTGCAAGGCATGGAAAACATCTTACGGATATTCGTTGTCAACTTTGCCAATTTGACTAGAGGCTTTATGTGTCTTTTCAAAAAGGACACCACCTTTTGTTGGGATGAGCGATCCCAAGAGTCCTTTGATGTGCTTAAACAAGCCTTAGCATTGGCCCCGGTGATTAGTCCACCCAACTATAGCCGTCACTTTCTACTTTATGTGGCCGCGTCCATGGAGCCGATTGGTATGGTTTTGGTTCAAGAGGAAGAGGAGCTCCAAGAGCATGCCATATAATACCTGAGCCAGAACCTTATTGATGTGGAAGTCCATTATTCCCATGTTGAGAAGCTTTCCTTAGCTACCGTACATGCGGTTCAACAGTTGAGACATTATATTCTCCTTCACCAAACCTTGGTTGTAGCCCATGTCAATCCGTTTCAATTCATCCTAACTCAAAGGATGATTGGGGGAAAGTATAATAAATGGATTGTCATCTTGCAAGAATTCGATCTCGAGTTTGTTTCAGCAAAATTGAAGAAATCGTTATTTTTTGCGAAGCTTATATCATATTTCCCAAGCGAGGAGGAGGAGATGGTTTGTGAAGATACGTTTGTCGATGAGCACATGTTCTTAATCTCAAATTTGTATCCATGGTATGGGGACATTATCATATATTTACAAACATTGAAGGTCCCTACTCACCTCTCACGGGATGAACGACGACGATTACGTCATGTATCCAAGAATTACCTCATAGTGGATAACACCTTGTACCGCCATGGGGTAGATTCCATTTTACGTCATTGTTTAACTCATGAGGAGGATGAGCTTGTGCTGAATGATTTCCATGGAGGGGCATGTGGTGGTCATTTATCTGGGATTTCTATAGCCCAAAAAATATTAAGAGCGAGTTATTTCTAGCTGTCGATCTTTAAATATTGTCTAGATGCAGTCAAGAAGTGCCACCCTTGCCAGGTGTTTGCACGGAATATGTGCTCGCGACCTACCCCATTACATCCCATCATCACCGCTGGTTCCTTCACTAAGTGGGGGCTTGATTTCATGGATTGCAACCCAGCTTCGGCTGGGGGGCATCATCATATCATAGTGGTTGTTAAATACTTCACAAAATGAGCTGAGGCTATGCCTACAGTTAAATCTAATGGTGAGATAGCCGCACACTTCATATTCAACCAGATTATTACTCGGTTCGGTATTTTGAAGGAGCTTGTCACTGACCATGGCATGAAATTTCAGAATCGTATGATGGAAGAGTTGGCCTCAAAGTTAGGGTACAAGCAAGAGCATTCCTCCTCTTACTACCCTCAAGTGAATGGACAGGTTGAAGCAGTGAACAAATCACTCAAATCCATTCTCCAATGAACCATCACACAAAGCAAGATGAATTGGCACATTATGTTATATCTTGCTTTGTGGGCTTATAGAACCGCTGTTAAGAATGCCATGGGTTTTTCTCCATATCAGCTTGTACATGGAGTGGAGTCGGTATTTTCGGTCGAGTGCAAGATTCCTTATTTGAAGCTAGCCATAGAGCTCTTACCAGACACTTCCCCATTGGAGGAGCATTTGGTCTACTTAGAGCAACTTGATGAGCAGTGCCGAGATGCCTTCATGGCTCTAGAAGTGAACAAGCGTCGCGTTAAGGTCCAGTAAGATAAGTCTGTTCATCTAAGGAGGTTTAGTGAGGGATATTTGGTCCTTTTATGGGATCAACCGAAAGAACCATTGGGGGAAGGAAAGTTTAACCCCATGTGGCGTGGTCCTTACGTCGTTAAATGTGTGTTAGAGAAGGGTGCTTATGAGCTAGTGGATTATGAGGGAACAGCCTTGGCAGAGCCTAGAAATGGGATCTATCTTAAAAAGTACTACGCATGATTTTCAGCCAAGGCTGACTATTGTATATTATTGTATAGTTTTGCATAGGTAGGTCTTTTCTTATGGTGATCGGGTTTGTGATTAGTTTCCATTTCTTTTGGCAGATGTCAGTGGAATCTTCCACCTTCACAGGATTTGCAGATGGTGCGAGTCGTCACACTCAACACTCAGCTTCTACTTCTTGGGTGAGTTATACTCCTATGGGTCAGGTATTTTTTTCAGGAGGCGTATGTTTACGGACCTCTTCGAACAATGTTTCTGAGTATAGTGCCGTTATCGAGCTTCTATGGGATGCCATTTCACATGGTGTTCTCTCTCTTGAGGTACGTCTTGATTCGGAGTTAGTAGTGTCACAACTTAATGGTTTGTACCATGTCAGGGATCTGATATTATTAAGAAGATTCTTGTGTGTGAGATTGTTAGAACAACAATTTGATAATATAACATACATACATGTTCCAAGAATTAATAATCAAGTTGCTGACTCATATGCTAACTATGTGTTAGATTGGCATTTGTTTCATACACAATAAGCTCATCACGAACATAAATTTTTACACATGTAAATAAATAAATCAATCATCATAAAAGTTTTATAAATATCCAAAATGTGGTAATACATAGTGTCATAATACAAAAATGGGGCTCTCGAGCCACCAAAATATAAATACACGGTAGTACAAAATGTATCACTCCCAGGTATCTAAGCCTGTGGAGGAGGAGGGGGGTTGTGATAGTGGAATGTCACCACGGCTCTAGCTAGACATCAAATTAACCACACCCATGATCATGGTACACCCACGACCTAGCGTTGCATGTCCTTAGGCAAGTCCTCAACTTGTGCCATGGGTACTCTGTGTGTCAGCCTCACAAAGTTGGTATGAATGCTTTGGAGCATTTGCTTTGCATCCACACCCATAATGTCATCCCCTCTTCCCCTCCATATATGACGAGGGAAGCCTTTAGGTCACCATGATCTTACATTTGCATGCATATGATAGGATGTCACTATGTGTTGTCACCCAAAAACTTGTCTTTTGATTCCACATAATAAGAAAACACAAAAAAATTAAATAACTCAAAAATTTTAAAAGAGGGTCTAGGTTCATTACCAATGTCACCATATGTCGATCCTGGTGGTAGCGACATGTTGGGGTCTCCCCGAAAATCTATCCCTGCATAGGGGTAATCATCAATGGCAACTATCTGTCGTCGCCACCATGGAAAGAAATTAGCTGGATAGGGGCTGGACACCCTACCTCCACCCAGTCTGTGCATAGCATCTGCCCAACACTGTTGGGCCGGATCTCGTACCCCGTGTAGAGGAACATCAATTCTAGGGCTCAATCCTGGAACATGCTCAAAGAAGAACATGCTAAGTATGCTACTGAAACCGAAGTTTCACACCCTGCCCATCTTGCAGTCGCTGAGCTATTGTTTCATGTTGCTCAACAATGTCATACTCCAGTCATAAATTATGGGCCTCATGCACTCCACGGCATAGAGCATCAATGGCCACGAGGCCTGGTGGAGTGAGGCTAGCCCTGCTATCCTGCCCAGTGTCAGTAGAATGGCCTTCAGGCCTAGCACTTGTATGGAGTTAGTTGGGATCTGACTCCCCACCTTCTCCGTGCCCGGATAACAGTAAACTTCTATGTACTCATCTATAGTCAGGCCACCTCCGGGCCTACAAGAGTATAGGTTCACCACTTCCCCCCGTTGGGAAAGTCCAGTAATAAAGTATATGTCCTCCACTTCTATGGTGAGGGACATCCTGTCTATCTAGAACAACTCTGATTCTAGATCCCAGTAGTCTACTAGCATCTGCAGCAGTCTTGGTTTGGCCCATATACCACCAAGACACCAAAACTTGTAGAGCCCGCATGATCACAAAGCTTGTTCATCCATTAGATCTACCCTTACTACCCCTTCTACATCACCGTGCTCGCGTTCTCTCCATTCTAGGACCATCCTGCACATAAAATTTAAGTTTGATCCATTAGAACACTTGAAAAACATTGAACGTGGCCGCATACGCGACTGTTTGCTAAACATCCGCGTATGTACGTGACTTTGAGGTCTTTTTTCCGCGTATATCGAACCCTATACACGGAAAAATCTTCAATTTTCCTGTGGGCTGAGCCGTGCATCTTAGATTGGCTTAGAATCCTAAATGCACCATGGAAATTGATAAAATTTGCATGAAAATGAAAGAGCAGGGCATGGGTACGTACCTGGAAAAAACGGGAGTGGATTCCGCCGACTGGATCTCCTGGAATTCGTTGTTGAAGTTTTGAGCTCAATTGGGTAAAAATTTCAAATATTATATAATGTTTTAAATTTTTTACTATTTATAGAAAATTTTCAAATTTTTAAAAAATTTTACCCCATTTTCTATAGTTTGGACCGTTTCTAATCCTTTTGGATCTTTTTTGGACTAATTTATGATGTAGGAGACCATTTTGAGCGTCGTTTTGACCATTACTTTGACCCGTTCGTGCCCGTTATAGGTATGATGTTTAAACTGGCATATAGGTTAGGTTCACCCCCGTTTGCATTTTGCACGACCTTATGACCATTTCATTATAGCCCTAGGTATGAACCCATTATATTATGTCATGGAACCTTCTTACTGTTTTGGAAGTGGCATGATGTGAATGGTAGAGCTTCACCTTACATGGGTAACCTAGTTAGCGCCTTATTTGCATTTGGTGCCGATGCTAACATTTTGTCCCTTAGGGTGTTAGAGTATGTTGTATATTAATGCCATGACATTTCGTAAGAGCCTCATACTCCTCTTGATCTTTTGCTGGCTTGTTTCCCTCAGGAATCCCTTATGTCAAGTTGTAATTCCATTATCATGAGCTTTTCTTGCCTTCTTGAGCCTTACACCGGCCTCCCTAACTTTGAGTTTCACCCATATAGCCCGAGCTTGTCTCATGTCTAGCCATGCAGAGCCATCTTTTATATCCTTTGTATCTTGATTCCCTATTTTACCAGGAGGGGACTTTCCCTCAAGTGTGTCTATCCTACACATGTATCCTTGCATTGATCATAAGTATGTTCCACTGCTTGGAACTAGTTTGTTTTCCCATATGACCCTCATTTCCTCCTAGTCTGTAACTATAAAGCAGTTTTATTCTTTTTCAATCTTTTTAAATATTTGAAAAAGTCCAAAAAAAATTAAAAAACCAAAAATCCAGACAAGGAAAGATGTTATCTTTGGTAGTTTTCGAGTCCTGTCTCCTTCGAATAGAGCACTGTATATCACATCCATTGGTTGGGTTTATAGTTTGACTCTAGGAGTTGTACTCGTTTATCTAAGTTTATCTCCACCGACTAGTTAAGCTTCCAGTCCCTATGGAGCCTCTGTTGATGCCTCCTGTGTCGCATAGATGTCCTAGTTTTGTATATCGAGTCTATGCTTCCTACATTCAGTCACCATTCATCATTATGCTCTTGTTCGAAGGAAGTTGAAACCTGAGTCGGCCATTCCTCAGTTATCTTGACTTTTCATGTCGGTCATTCCCGGTACAGTTACTAGTTCATGCACCTTATGATCAAGTCCTTCAACATTACACAGCTTTGCTGAGTACCTCGTGTTGGATGATGGGGGATGCCTTAATGCCCTCCTTCCAGTGGATTTCATCCCATCGACTTCAGATCATTTATTCTGGGATTGGAATCTAGAGTCATTTTTGAGTGCCTTGAGACTTGTAGTCATCAGTGGAAGGTTCTCTCACCATCGACATTTCTTTGGGAATACATCAATGTCCCCTGATTGATGGATTCTCTCAAGTGTTCGACCTCAACACATTTATTCACACTTGTTAGTTTGCACTCTAGTACCTTCATTCCCATTATCATTATCGGTGGGTGATCTCACGTCTGTTAACGGTATACATCAATGACTGGTAATCAGACGATGGACTACTATGGTCGACCTCGACACCTCTATTCACATAGTAGGACTTGTACTCGTAGCGGTTTGTGTAGAAGACCTTCCAGATTGGTGGCATCTCATATATGCTACCTCCTTGATCGTGCCAGTGTTCATGAGATTTCAGCTCTCGTCACTTGATTCCAGTATATGTTAGACATTTCCAACCATTATGGAGATCTTGATCTGTTATATATCTTCAGCTTTCATGGAGATCATGATCCTTTGTATATCTTCATCATGGATATTCTAATCTATGTATATTGTACATGGCGATGACCACACATGTCATATTTTGTATCATGCATATTCATGGCCATTGTACTCTTATGTATCCGGGAATACTTTATGTATCTGCAGTTATATGCAGAGTTGTATCATTGTACTATGCTGATTGGGTGGCTGGTCTTCCATTGGGTTCTTCATCACTCCACTTTTGGGATGGACTTATAATTTATTTCGGCCATCATATGACCCCTCTGACCTCACACATTAGGGGGCATCTGTTATAGTTGATTTTATCACACCTGGTGAATCACACTTGTATGGCCTTCCCCTGTCCCTCTGCAGACTCTTTGGACCCCATGGACCTTTTTTATACCTTTGATATTTCCAATATCATCCCTGAAAACATGCTTAATTTGCTATACACGACTTTTAAACCCTTTCTCACGTATGTATGCGGGTTTGACCCCTAAAACCGTGTACATCAGGATGTGTGCAAAAGGCCAAATTCTTTTGGGATTTTCCTTGACATGGATCCAAGTCACTTGTCTCCTAGCCTTCCATATGCCTTGATATCGCTCGGATTCGACCCTTCATTTCCCCATTGAAGAGCTATATAAGGAACCCTTTGGATACATTGAAGAATATGTGAGGATTGAGAGTAAAGAAACTATAGTCCATTGTTGGCGGAACTTATGCTTGAGTCTGCATCCCTTTGTCCCTTGGAGCACTTTGGTGTTCTTCCCAAGATTTCCTTTTGCTTGTGAGCTTGCTATGAAGAGATGGAGGATTGAGGTGGTGGAGGCCCAATTGGGGAATTTAGTTTATCCGATTAGCAGACGTGCCGACAGAGGTTGTATTCATTGTAATCTCTGATTTTATATTAATAGAAATATCTTTTCATGTCCAATAATGTATGTTTGAATGAATATTTTATCCATGGATGATTTCAAATGCTTATACATTGTTTATTATATATGCTAGAGTAGATCTAACACCAATATATATATATATATATCATGCTTGTCTTGTTTACTGATTGTTGAGGAGGTAATTTATCAATTCAAGCTGGAGTTGGAAAGCTCAACAGGGATCTACTTCAACCGTCCGAAATAAGGTACGAGTTTTGATCCTTTAGTGTTAGATATTTGATTTCTCTTGCATATTAGAAAGGATTGATTTCCGGAGTCAAGCTGTCTGTTGTGGTACCCCAAGCCATAGGAATTTCTCTCCATAACACCATACTCTTTGATACCATGATAAAGTTTAGAAGAGACAGTAAATGACAAAGAAAACAAAATGGGCATATTGATTTCCTTCTTATTAGTAAGAAACAACATATATATGACGACATCATAACAATATTATGGGTCACTGATAAAGATAAAGTGACTACTCAACTAACTAACAAACTAACTAGTGAGATTCCATTCTTTAACAATGATCACCTTGAAACACTATCATGACTGTCGTGCTGATGAGGTTTTTTTATGGGTTTACGTAAGTTTAAATGCACTAAACCTTAAAGGTAAAAAGTAATATATGGTGAAACTTTAAAGAACTAATGTGCACACACAAATGAAAAGCATTAATCAGCCACCCAAAAACAATCCATGAACTGACTATGAAACTTTTAGCTATGTCAAAACTCAAATAATTGACATATCCAACACAATTACAAGTGTATGGCTCTCGAGGTATACACTTTATTTCCCTTTCGATAATTTTTATTGATTTCGTGGTACCCAATGTAATTTGTGGCAGTAAATTCTTTGAATGTTGCAACTTGTTGGAGATTCTGCAACCTTAAAATAATACTTTCTATGCTAAACATGAAATTTTTGGATGCCAATTTCATTGAGTTATTGTAATATGTAGAAATCCAATACCTTCCAAGAATTTTGTGTTCTGATTGTGTTACATCGTTCTTTGTGTTGTGAGGTGGAAATAACTTTTGAATTCCCTAGATATTGATAATCTCTTGGGTTCTTAAATAATAATATATTATTTCCAACTTCCTCAACCATATGATAGCCTGAAAAATGGCACCATGATTTTAGTATAAATCAAGGCTTGGGCTACGCGATATGGATACTTAGCTTTAACAATTGAATGGCCTTTGGCATGGAAACACGTAATTCATCTTCGTGCTAGAGTAATGTAATAACAGGTAAAATTTAATGCAATAGTAGATAAATAGAAGGAAAAACTTTACCACCACACCTAATGATGAGATCACCTTGTCGTCGGAGAAAACCGAGGACAAGGTCATCTACGTTTTCCCAATCAGAAAATAAAAAATTCAAATTTTAAAAATACACTTGTTAATAACTATTAGCATCTATTGAAAAAAATTTAAATATTGCACTGGACAAACATGATTAATATACCTTCGCAATTTATATATATCCCTTTGTGAGGGACATAATAAAGTAGAAATGAAATGCAAATCTATAGTATATGTGTTTATCTTTCTCATATTTAAATAAGATGCTTAACTTAGATATCATAGATTAACATATTGTATAGCAATAAGTATATAAATTCTAATAATTATTTTAGTTTTAATTAATTAGAATATTATTAAAAATATATACATTATAAAATTTGTATTTATATTAAACATTTATAGGGTAAATTTACAAAAATAATTACACCCATCTAGGTGTTTAGATATCATCTCATATTTTGGATTTCCTTGAGGGGATTAACAAAATTAACTTAAATGTAACAAGTAAAGAGGAGATTTGTTTCATTGTGGTCTTATCTTGTTATGCTTAAATGCATCTTAATTAAGATTTAAATAAGTTTGAGTTAAGAATTGACTGTTTAATTATTTATAAATCTATAATTCACTAAAGCTTTATCCTTAGTATTCGTTTTTGTTTTTTGTTTATTATTTATTAAATAGTTTTTGTTTTTATGTTTTTTTCTTAATTTAATATTTATATTATACCTTAAATGAATATTTATAAGGATCTGGTAATTAATTTAATGTTTAATATGTGTTTAACAGCCACCCATCTCTAAAAAACTAAATGGCTAACTACACCTATAAATGTTTACCCACCACTTAACATGTGAATATACTCATATAAAAATTATTTTATTAATAATTCAAAAATTATAATAACCGTCATCTCATATCGTCCGGCAATGAATCTGGATTTTATCTTCCAATAACGAGCAAGCATTTATTGCAATGTTTTGTTGACTCGGTTGGCCAACATAATCGCATCCTGCTTGTATTATATTTTCCACAGCTCAATTACACAAGCTTTTCCGGAGAATAGTAGAGTTCACATGAATTTAAGTTATTGAATATTGAATAGGTAAAGGACACAATTCAGCCATCGACTTCATTACATGCTGCCCCCTCTCTGATACCAGAAAGCATCTACCAAATAAGACCTGTCTGCTTTACGGGGTGAACGTAATCATGCATGTTAATTTCTAAAATAAATGGTTATTAAATAAAGGCTAAAATATATAATTTTATATCCATTATTTATATGGGATTGTTAAAGTTAATGTAAACACAAAACAAATATTATTTAATAAACCAAAAAAAACTGATATTAAAAAATAAAGAGAAATTGTTATCGATTTTTTTAACCACCATTTAACTAAAGCTTATTTAAATCTTAATCAAAATGCATTTAAGTATAACAAGATAAGACTATCCTTAATTGAATCCCTTTTATACACTTGTTATACTTTGGTAATTTTGTTGTTCGTGTATAGACATAATAATGTCTAAATATATTCCAACTAACCATAAACATTATTAGTTTAGCAACTTTTTCTAATCAAAATCTAGCTATATTGGTTGGAATTTGAATATATTAAAAAAGTTAAATACATTTCCGAGAAAACAAAGGTAACTTGAAAAATAAAATTAAAAAACAATTTTTAAATTAAATATTAAGTTCTTTGAATCTAAAAATCTAACCACAACTACAAAACGAATAACATAAGAGTTCTTGTGAGGGCACGTATATCCTCATTGAAACTTAAATCTTAAAAGACTTCCCTGGCTTCGTGAACTTATTGTATAGGAAACGAAATATGATTGATATGTTAATTAACAATTAAAATAGTGTGATTTGTTAATTTTTGTCGAACGAATGTCCAAGTCACCAAGTCAAATAGTTGTCACGTTTGCAACTTTCCCCTAAATAGTGAAAGTATTGTGGACGTGTCCATTTTGTCATAAAATATCTATAAGCTGAATCATCAACTTTGGAATTTTTAATTTTTGTGATTATTTATCTTATTTTTAAAATATATAAAATATTTAAGACATAAAAAACAATTTTGGAATTTGTAATTTAGTGTGATTATTTATCTTTCCTTAATAAAAAAATTTATTTTTGTTATTCACAGAGAATGAAAAAATACATCATAAATTGGATTAGTGTTATCGACTTCATTAGGACACCCGCAAGATCGTGCTACCCAAATATAATGCAACAGGAGTGCGCGAGCGGGCCTAATCGACAACGTGCACACGCTCCTGCTTCGGCAGTGGCGAACCTCCATGCCAGATCGCCAACGTGGGCAATAAGAGCACGCACGTGCATGTGGACACACTCACGTTCCTATGCGCGCACGTGCATGTGGACATGTGCGCGTGTTGGGCGAGATCGCAAACAAGGACGTGCATGCGTCCCTATGTTTAAAAAAAACAAAACAGTGAGCATTGTTTTTTGTTTTATAGCCACTTGCGAGAGGGCAAGGAGGAGACAACGACCCCCAAGGAGACGAAATCGACCCCCAAGGAGCCCAACGAACTTGTGCAAATCGCCTACAACGACGTTGGAGTAAGGTAAATAGAGTAGGAATGCAATTTTTTTGTGTATTTCATTGTTTTTATTGTTTTTAAAATAAAATACAAAATTAAAAAAAATGAAAATGAATTGAAATGGGAAAAATTTGATACTACAATTTTCAATAAGTTTTATCATTTTTCCTTTTCAATGAGTTTTATCCTTTGCAGTATAGGTTATTCAATACTATACTACCTACATTTTAAATAAATAAAAAGTGATGTGATCGCATTGATGTTCTTCTATATAAATAAAATCTTCACAAATACTTTTAACAAAACAAAGTCATGACTGATAAAGTTTAGAATAAACAGTAAATGAAGGAAAAAACATAATGGGAATATTGATTGCCTTCTGATTACTAAGCAACATCATATATAGGACTACATCATTATAATACTATGGGCCAATATTATGAGTCACTAATAAAGATAAAGTGACTACTTAACTAACTAATCATTAAGATTACATTCTTTAACACACCCCATTAATATCAACTGGTAGAAAATCTTAAGCATTGTCAAGGCCTAACTAATGTGTGTGATATTCAAATGAAGTTGTTCCCAATGGTTTGGTGAACATGTCAACCATCTCCTTAGAGCCACAGAACTGTAAATATATTTGTCCATCATTTACTAACTCATGAATGAAATGATAGTGAGCTTCAATGTGTTTGCTTTTTCTATGAAATACATTATGTTTGGACAACTGTATTACATAGCTATTATCACAGAAAATAAAAGTTTGATCCTTTTCAATGTGCCCCATATCCTTCAAAAAATTCTTCTTAGCCAAACTGTATGGAAAGTTTGTTGTGGTGGCTGCTACATATTATGCAGAAGACACGGTGACAATGTGTTGTTTCTAATATGCCCAAGAGATCATATTTGTACCCAAATAGAAAGCATAACTAGATTTGATTTTCCTATCATCAATACTTCCTGCAAAATTATTATTAGTGTACACTCTTAGAGTATTGTCGGGTGTATGAGTGTACCAGAGGTCATATCCAAGTATTCCTGCAACATATCTCAGAATTATGTTTCCAACTTTCCAGTGAGATTCTTTGGGAGACTCCATAAATATGGAAATAAGTATGACAACATACATCAAATCACGTCTAGTTGCAATCAAATACATTAAACTGCCTACCATTCTTTTATAGAGTGTAGAATTTACTCGTGGTCCATCATCATTTTTTGTAAACTTAGTGCCTAGCGCAATGGTGGTTTTTGCTGGTTTACATTTATCCATTATGAATCTTTGAAAAATATTAATAGCATACTTATACTGACAAATGAAAATACCTTGATTAGTTTGAGTAACTTCTAGACCAAGGATGTACTTCATCGGTCCTAGATAAGTCATTTCAAATTCCTTTTTTATGACTGCCATGAAGTCTTCAAGCATTAAATTACCAGTGTAAATAATTTCATCAACATAAATACATACAATAAACATTTTACCATGCTAGTTTATTTTTACATACAAAGTGGGCTCATTGATGCTTCTGTTGAACCCATTGTTGATGAGATAGGAGTCAATCCTACTATACAAAGCTTGTGGATCTTGTTTTGGACCATATAAGGTATTATTCAGCCTAAATACTTTGTGTTGATGACCTTTGACAATATATCCAAGTAGCTGGTCTACATAAACTTCTTCAAGAATACCATTAAGAAAGGAATATTTCGCATCCATTTGATAAACAGGCCACTGATTTTGTGTTGCAATAAAAAGTACAACTCTTCTGGGTATCCATCCTTGCTACATGATCAAAGGTTTCATCATAATATACACCATATTGTTGTGCATATCCTTTGGCAACCAAACTTGCTTTATGTTTTTCAAGTTCTACTTTTTCATTTACTTTGGTCTTATAGACCCATTTGACTCCAATGTTTGTTGTGTCTTCACGGATATCAAGAAGATCCCAACTTTGGTTTTTTTCAATAGCATCAATTTCTTCATCCATTACTTGTACCCATTGTGAATTCTTTACTGCTTCATCAAAAGATGAGGGTTGACTGGAAAACAAAGCATACTGAAGCTGCTCATCAATAACATGAGTCTGCTCATATAACTCCCTCAAACTTCTGGTTTTCTAGTTCTGAGATGAACTGTCTTCTTGTGTTTCTTCTTCTTGTTGTACTCCCAATCTTGGAAGTATGATAGATAGATCTAACAAATCTGAGTTTTGTTGTTGTTATATGTCTGAAGGATCACTCCAGCATTTTTCTTCAAGGAATTTCACATCTCATCTCACCATAATATTTTTGGTGACAGGGTTATACAACTTGTAAGCTTTGTGTTGTTCACTATAACCAACGAAAATACACTGCTCACTCTTCTTATCCAGATTTCTTCTAATTTCATCAGGTACATGAGAAAACACAACAAAACAAAAAACTCTTACATGTGTAACACTAGTCTTAGTGTCACTCCATGCTTCTTCATGAATCTTGTCTTGGACACTCATCGTGGGTGATCTCTTGAGCAAGTAGAATAAGGATGTAACAACTTTACCCCAATACTCATGTAATAGATTCTTGTGTGACAACATGCTACCAACCATGTTCATGATGGTCTGGGTCTTTTGTTCAGCAAATCCATTATGGTGTAGAGTGTTTCTGGTTGTAAACTATCTTTGGATTCCATGATGCTTGCAGAAGTATGAAAACTCATGTGAATCATATTTACCTCCACCATCTGACCTGAGCACTTTAATGAACTTTCTAGACTGCTTCTCAGTTAGGGCCTTGAAATATTTGAACATGGAGAAGTTGCATGATTTGTTCTTGAGGAAATAAATCCATATTTTCCTACTAAAATCATCAATAAAAGTCAGAAAATAAAATCTACCTCTAGTATGGATTGTGTTTGCATGGGTCCACAAAGGTCTATATGGACTATCTCAATATGTTCTTTGGCTCGGGATATGGAAGTGGGGAAGTTGTCCCTTTGATGTTTTACAATGATACAATCCTCACAAGAGATGGATTTTTTATGAATAACTGGTAACCCCTTGACCATGGACTATTTGTGCAAGAAATTGATACGCTTGAAAGGAATATGGTCGAATCTAGAGTGCCCTAACCAAGATTCATCTAGACTAGAGATAGTATGGGATACACACTGTGGAAGGTTGGCACTCCTAAGACTAAGAGGAAAGATTATGTTCTTCATCATTTCAAATTTGGCTAAGAGTCTCTTACTGGGGGGGTTTATCATAAATGGCACAATATGTATCATAAAATCTAACATCATACTGGTTATGAAGTAATTGACCTATACTGATCAAATTTACATTCAGATGTGGTACATGGAAAAAATCATGAATAAATTTCTTTTCATTTTTCTTTGTATGTACAGGAACAATACCGTTTCCTTTTGTTGGAATAAGAAAGTCATCTCATATCTTGATATTCGTGAAAAAAGAGGAATCCAAAATGGAGAATAGTGACTTGTTACTTGTCATGTGATTGTTGCAACCGATATCTAGTAGCCATAGATATGAGTTGGAGCATTCTTCAGTAGCTTGATGATACATGAAAATCACCTCTAACAATCCTTCATCTTCTTTAGAGACATTGGCTCGGCCACTGTTCTAGTCCTCTTGCTTTTCTGTATTCTTGTTCATGATGGCCATACGTCTTCCAGTAGTTACACTAAATATTGGATTTATTGGTGCATCTCTTGCCTTTCCCCCTCTAACCATGAGAGTTGTGAGAGTGCTATGAGTGATCTGAATGCTCATGATTGGTTTTCTCCTCTGTATGAGAAGACCCTCGGCCTCTTATTCCTCTACCTTGTCCTCCTCTTCCTTGACCTCTACTGAGGGAAGCTTGAGTGTTTAAAGAATTAGTCAGTGACTCTTATTCTTGATTGAATTGAGCTTCATGAGATAGAAGGGATCTAGTCAACTCTTCTAGGGTGAACTGAGACAAGTATTTTGCATATTCTGTGGCAGTCACTACCATAGCAAATTTATTGGTTATACACCTTAGAATATTCTGAACAACTACCTTTTTTTCTAGAGGTTTTCCATAGGTTTGAAATTAGGTCACAATGCTCGAAACCCTAGTCATAAACTGATCTACAGTTTTTGTTTCCTTCATTTTCAAACTTTCAAATTGAAGTTGAAGGGTTTGCAATCTTACCATTTTCACTCAATCTGTTCCCTTATAGGAGGATGCAAGTAGATTCCAAGCTTGATGTGCGCTGGTAGCTCTTAAGATGCATAGGAAAATGGACTCCTCAATGCATCTTTGGATCAGGAATTTGGCTATGAGATATTGGTCTCGACGAGCTTCCAATCCATTCTTCTGGGCATTATTTATTGCATCTAGAGCATTTGTATCAGGATCTTTAAACTCTTTTTCAACCATATCCCAACATTTGTTGAGATGGAGAAATGTCTTCATCTTTGTAATATCCCGAATTTTGGACCTAACACTTATAGGCATCAACCTATTGATTATGATATTATCTTTATATTTTATTTTGATATTTGGGTCGAAGACCCTACTGCATATGAACATGATGATTTGTTTTATATATTGGGCGTAAGAGAATTATTGATGATATATATATGCTTGTTTGTGTTGGGAGTGGACCCTAAAGCACATGATTGATGAGATGTTCTGTGTTGAGAAAGGATCTTTGGATCACATGTATAATTAATGTTTTGTGTTGAGCAAGGAGCTTTGGAGCACATGTGTAATTAATGTTTTGTGTTGCGTGAGGAGCTCTGTGTCATATTTTTATCATTTAATTAATATGATCTAGGATCTTATTTGAGAGAATAACATGCACAACAGAAATCACAAGAGACAAGAGACAGAAAGAATTTTCCTCAGGGAAACCATAAAGGAGAAAACCTCACAACTTCCTTAGAGATAGAATGAGCACCAATGGCAGCAGTAAAACTCAAAGACAGAAAAGATGATCTCCACAGTTGTTCTCTCTCTCTCTCACTTGAGAGAGATTCTCCTCTCTCACTCATGCGCCCCATTGAGTGAGTGCGTGTTTGTTAAATAGAGAGGCTCACTCTCTATTTATATTCTTTTGTTCACTTAAAGTCCACTCCAACAAGTCAGCCCCACTTAACAGTTACTTACGAGGGCCAACATCTCTATGAGAGTCTAATAACCCTAGTGCCCCACAACTATGGGGACTTTTCCCTCTGATCAACAAGGAGGCTTAACCTTAACTCAATTGTGGGGACTATTTCCCTGACTTACAATGGAGGGTTAACCTCAATGAATTTACATGACTTGTTTACATTATTGAATCTCCCGATCGGAACATCGAGGCATGACATGACTTAATTACATTACATATACTTCCTGGAATAAACATCAGGGTACAATAAATAAGATATACAAGTCAATACATTCTGAAGTTACAAATACATCAACACTCCCTCTTAACTAGGAAGGTATTCTCTCAACACAATTTATCAGCACAAGTCTTCTTAGCTATATCATCTGGATCATCATCAAGTCATATTCATCTTCAAGTCATAATCATATTCAATTCATCTTCACCTTCAAGTAATATTCATCGTCAAGTCATCTTCATCAAGTCTGAATCATCACTAGATCATGATCGAGTCTGGATCATCACTGGATCGTCATCAAGTCTGGATCATCACTTGAACTGGATCGTCACTGGATCATCACTTGATCTGGATCATCATCAAATCTAGATCATCATCAACATCACTACTTCCGCTATCTCAATCAAATGGTGCTATCTCTTCATTCTTCTCATAACAAGAAGCTCTACAGAGCCATCTTTTTTTCATGTTGGTTGTAGGCCTAGCCTCCAGGTAGGTATTCAATGTCTTCAGCACTTATATTTGACCATGGAATGAACCATGTCATAAAGTCCCGCCTAACACTTACATCTGACCATGGGAGGAACACATCCAAGAACAATGTCAAAAAGGCACTCCCAACACTCACATCTAGCCATGGGAGGAACACATCCAAAACCCATGTCAGAAAGGCCCAGCACTCACATCCAACCTCATCTTTTCAGAAAGGCTCTGCACTTATAGCCAAACTCATCTTCTCAGAAAGGCGTTGCACTTACATCTGACCTCATCTTGTTAGACTCGGCTCTGCACTTACATCCGACCTCATCTTGTCAGAAAGGCTCTGCACTTACATCAAAACTCATATTGTCAGAAAGGAGTTGCACTTACATCCAACCCCATCTTGTCAAAAAGGGTCTGCACTTACATCTGATGATGTGGGAACACATCCCGCAATCACATCAAAATGGATCTGCACTTATATCTAATCATGTGGGAACACATCCCTCAATCACATCAGAATGGCTCTGCACTGATCATGTGGGAACACATCCCATAATCACATCAGAATGGATATGCACTAATCATGTGGGAACACATCCCACAATCACATCAGAATATATCTGCACTGATCATGTGGTAACACAACCCACAATCACATCATACTATCTCTACACTGATCATGTGGTAACACAACCCACAATCAAATCAGACCATCTCTGCACTTACATATGACCATGTGAAGCTTAGCCTTCCACCATGTCAGAAAGGCACATAGACTCATCCCTTCCCCTTGGAAGGAACCTCGATTTGGAGAACAACAAGCTTCTCCCTGAAGTACTCAAACTTCACTCTGGCCATTTCTAGCATAGAATCACATCAGGGATGATTACGTCATAGGATAACCTACGAGCTTCGCCAGGACTGATTACATCCGAGGAAAACCTACAGGACCGATTACGTCTGAGTAACCTACAAGCTTCACCAGGATTTTTCCTCATACAACCTGTCTCATCGGATATGCTAGAACTCCCTCTTTCAAGAGATCTCAAACTAGATCACATACTGGAGCTTCACTGCTCCTCTTTGCATCATACAAAAATGCAAGTCATATCAACCAAATCAAACAGTAGTTTTCAAAAGAAACATACTACCTCCTAAATAGAAAGTGGCAACATATGTTTCCTCAGCTGTACTCAGTGCCAAGCAGGATTGCTTCCTGCTACACCAAGAAGTGCTCTTCCAATCAATGACACTTCCTTCCCAATACAAATCCACATAACCCTTGAGTTTAATCTTCAGATTTGTATCATACTTGAGCACATACTCAAGTGTACCCTTCAGGTACCTCACTGCATGCTTTACAACCATCAGGTGAACATGTCTCAATGTGTTCACAGCAAAGCAAGTATTTGGTCTTGTATTCATCAAGTACATCATCTGACGATACATCATGGCATCAACCAACTCTTATGAAGCATCACTCAATAGCTTCATGTTCGATTCCATAGGTGTGGTCATGGTCTTACAGTCCATCATCTTGAACCTCTTTAGGATGTCTACTACATACTTCCCTTGTCCCAGGGATATTCCATCTGCATTCTGCCACACCTTCAGGCCTAGAAAGTAGTGCATCATATCCAAGTTCATCATCTTCAGCTCGACAGCAAGTCTCCTTCTTTCATCTCTAAGAAGTTCCTCTTTTCCTATCAGGAATAAGTCATCGACATATAACAGGAGCATCACTGGTATTCCACCTTCAACCTTGAAGCAAAGGTGAAGCCTAGAGTCATCAATAATATTTCCATCCTGTCATACCATGTCGAACCTCAGGATCTTCTCCAATCACTCTCTCTTAAGCAAAGAATTATTCTCCCTCTGCCTTTCGTACTCTATGCACAGAAACATTCTGTACTAGGGTGACAAGTAGCTACCTCTGCTATTAATATTCTATGTATCCATCTAGGGTCACTGGATACCAAGATCCTCTATATTGAACCTTTTCAAAATTTCTTGTCACACCCATCTGTGAGCTGGTCATCCTCTATAGGATTTCATCTTCAACCTTGTAGCAAAGGTTAATATATTCATTACTCTAGGTGATATTCAAGCTCCTCATGTATGTGTTATCCCATGGGTGTTTTCTGAGCTCGTACAAGGACTTCTTTCATTTCCACACATGATTCTACCTATGATGTGTCTTAACTCCCACTGGCTGAAAATGTCTCTTCGTAGTCTATGTCTTCTTTCTGTGAGAAGCCTCATGCTATGGATCTTACCTTGCATCCCACGATGTTGTCATCTACTGCATGAAGGATCTTGCAGATCCATATTGAAGATACTACGGAATTCCCTTCAGGTCTTCGATATTGCATCCTAGATATCATTCTTCTTGAACCGGTATTCTCCTTCCCTTTCTTCTTGGATACTTCTTCATAGCTGGAAGGCTCTGCATCAATGATGTCGCTCAATAATGTCACATAATTGGAGTGTCTCTGAGACCTCTTTCTTTCTTTTTAAATTATTGTTATATTATTCTTCATCTTGGATTCTTTCTTGAACCGTCGTCACTTGTTCTTCGGAACAAGTCTCATCTTTCTTTTCTTGTAGGCAATTGTATGCGATCTTCCCTACAAGTCAAATGCACTAGTTGTATGATTAGAAACTTTTCATAATGCATATTAATAATGGTAAATTCTTATGTATAAATATATAATCATGCAAATATTTTATCCAATACAACATTCATCCATGTCTCTTGGAAAATTTCTAGATTCCTTCCATCTCTACCAGGACAACATTGAGATTGTGCATTAATCCAATATGTCAGCAAAGAGGTTTCATTCTAGATAAGTAGCAATGGATAGTTGTATAGCACCATGAGCTACTTACCTATCACATGCATATTAGTAGTATACTGTCATTAATGCAAACATTCTTTCATGCATAACACATCAATCGAATATAAACAAGTCAATAACAAAACAATATCATGACATGACAATTGGATATTTATCTTAATTTGTTTCATGGGTAGACTCCTTCTTTCAGCTTCATCATCTTCTTCATTCATAACAACATCATTTCTTATCCAAATGCTAATATGGATAAGAGGTTCTTCAAGATTTGAGTCCCTTGTATTCCTCATCGCTTGAGGGATCTTCTTTGGATGGTGAGAGCTTGATATTCAGTTGCTCCCATCTTCTCTTCTCTTATTATGAGTCAAGCTTCATCTTATGTGTACTCTTCCCAGAGTCTGCTGAAATTAATCACTTCCTTCTCACACACATTCCTCGAATGAATGAATCCCATGATTCTAGGAGGCCATTCAAGGTGCTTATCACAACTTCTGCATTCTCGACTTCTTCTTACACCTCTTCAATTTGTTCTTTGATTTGAGAGACCCTTGTAAAGTATGACTGTATGGTCTCTACATTCTGGATCTTCACATTCTTCAACTGTTTTCTCAAAGTCATCTTTCAATTTATGTTATTTCCCTCAAATAGCTTGGTCAAGGAATCAAACACCTCTTTTGGTGTCTTTAGAGAAGACACTTGTGGTATAAGGTGATCCATGATTGAATCAACAATGATCTTCTTGGCCTTGACCAAGTTCTTCTTGTGTAAGGATTTTAGCCTCATCTCCCTCTGGAACTGGAACCTATCTAATTATGTAGGTGTCCAATTCATTTCCTTCAAGAACTAGTGAGATCCTATACTTCCATGCTTGGAAATTGTAAACCTCACCAAGCTTGTCATCAAGCTGGTGTGATTAGTCATATTGAAATGAGAACCTCAAATGTAAATAGCAAAAGATTAGATCTTATCGATTTGAGTTGTCCATCCTAGTTTCAGAGCTGGCTGATCTAGGGTTTGTCACAGAAACCCTAATTTTCAAAACTTGGAATGATTTAGATCTGATTGGATAGAAAAATAGACCTCTTCAAGATGAGCTTTCCAATGTACTCCTTTTCTGAAAACAGTGGAGGGAAACTCCAGGAATAGGAAGCCCTAGTTTACCAATTTCTACTACATAAATGCCTGATATTGTTTCTGCGGTATCTCTGAAATCAATTCTCATCTATGTCTGAAAATTTGCACTAAGGTATCCCTATCTATCCTCTTTCCAATGCTGCAGGTCTGAGCATAGTTGGATTCACCAATTGAGACTTATGAGCGCTTTCCCAAGGTGACCTGTTTCAGGACTGTTCAGCATAGCGAAGTTGTCTGGACTTCCATGTGTCATTGTTTCATCTTCAGGGTCTGAATATTTTACCATAGAAGTTACAGTATGTTCCCTTTCTGGAATATCTTGAGAAATTTTATTTGGACCTTCATAGCCCGAGATATAGCGATTTTTCCCAGGTGTGTTATTTGGGGATGGAACCCTAACTTGGAGGAATAATATCTCCTAGAATATGGTGAATATGATTATGAAACTTGGATACAGTGTACATCAGGAATTTATCTTTGACTTGTGGAATTTTCGGCACCTGAGCCTTCTCCAATCTCGATATATAGTGAATCTACCAAAACTATCAGGTTCAGTGTTTTAGGTTTTTTCAGGCTCTAGGTCAAACTAGGGTTTAACTTTTCTGAAGTTTCACCCAACCAAAAATATCAACACAGATATATAAAATTTAATTTTGATGAGGAGAGAAATCCTATGCTGGGCTCACTCAAAAACCCCTCTTCTATGAAAGGCCCTAATTTCCCACACCAAAAACTGAAAATGCCCGGAATCAAATTCTGCTTCAACAGAAAGATGCGCCCTTTAATGGAGAGTTAGCCTAGCCTTCTTTTGTTGATGGATTGTGAAGAGAGACCCAAAATGGAAGAATCCTTAGCTTCTACAGCTACACAGTGTCTTATTCTATGGTTAGGTTTGATACCATGTCAGATTTCTATCATTTAAGCAATATGATCTAGGATCTTATCTGAGAGAATAACATCCACAACAAAAACCACAAGAGACGAGAGACACAAATAATTTTCCTTGGGGAAACCATAAAGGAGAAAACCCTGCAACTTCCTTAGAGATAGAATGAGCACCAATGGCAGCAGTAAAACCCAAAGATAGAAAAGATGGTCTCCACAACTGTTCTCTCTCTCTCACTTGAGAGAGATTTTCCTCTCTCACTCATTCGCCCGAGTCAGTGAGTGTGTGTGTGTTAAATAGAGAGGCTCATTCTCTATTTATATTCTTTCGTTCACTTAAAGTACAGTCCAACAAGTCATCTCCACTTAACAATTACTTACCAGGGCCTACATCTCTATGCGAGTCTAATAACCCTAGTTCCCCACAACTATGGGGACTTTTCCATCCGATCAACAAGGAGGGTTAACCTTAACTCAATTATGGGGACTATTTCCCCGACTTACAATGGAGGGTTAACCTTAATGACTTTACATGACTTGTTTACATTATTGAATCTCTCGATTGGAACATCGGGGCATGACATGACTCAATTAAATTACAGATACTTCCCGGAATAAACATCGGGGTATAATACATAAGATATACAAGTGAATACATTTCGAAGTTACAAATACATCAACATTCTGGAGAACCTGGGTAATTAATATTTTGTGTTGAGCAAGAAGCTTTTTAGCACATGACTACTTACATTTGTGTTCAACGAGAATCTCTGAAACACATGAAAAGATGAATTGGAAGTGTTGGGCATAAGCCCTGGAGCCTTCCATGTTGATGTTGAGCATAAGCTCTGGAGCATCGGATCCTTGGCCATTGTATGCCTAGGTGCATCATACAAGTACATCCTAGCATTAGTGTTGAGCGAAGAGCTCTTGAATTGCACTAAGTTTGTAAATCCCTGTTTAAGTGTTGAGTATGAGCTCTGGTAAGTGCTAGGGGTTACTGAAAATAATTTAATAATCTTCGAGTGAAAACGACTCGAGAAAAATATTGATCTCATTAGACTTATTTATAAGTGATTAAATGAAATTTCCAATTTCTATATTCTCATCAAGTACTGAAGAACTACCATGTTATATGAAGGAATCCAACATGCAAGGATGTTTAGAGTATCCTAGTCTAGTATGCCTAACCATATACCTACCTAACCTTAATGAAGAAGTGCCATTAAGTCTAGGGATCACGGTATATGATGCCCAAAGGAAAATGTTCACAAACGTTATATTATTATCTAGTGTATACATGGTATGTATGAAGAATAAATATAGTAAAAATATTAATGATGGAAGAAAGAAAGGAAAGCTCCATCCATTATTATTTATTATTAAAAGATAATAAATAGTACAATATCTACCAAAGTCTAATTAGGAACTAGTTGAAATTTCCTAAGTTAAAGTATTAAAAATTACCCAAATGAATTAAAAACGGTTAAATCAAGAAATCAAGGTTTCTTGATTTAACTGTCCCTTTGACTGAAAAGTATGTCTATAAAGTCTCAAGCCAAGGAAAGGCTTGGGCTCTGATCTATCTTGTGGGAGTCATTATCCTGCCTGTTTTGCTCTCAAGAAAATTCTTGAAGAACAATTTCCTGGAAGGAAAAGGAGTACTGATCCAGATCTGATATACCAAATAGGAAACCCTACCTTAGGAGCTCTAAGCTACTTGCATATTGGAGTCCAGTTCGGTGGGATCCATATTGAAACCAAGAACAGTTCCAGGTTATGGTTGGGTGGAACGTGGTAGTTCCCAAGTGATTCAATCATCTAATACAAAGGTCATATTTGTCTATGAAATGTTAATGCTGGTTATTTGAGTGTGCAAGTTCAACCATTAAAAAAGCTTCAAATTTTTAGGTATGAAGCCCTAGACTGGCTATTCTATTTTTCTAGAATAAATGCTGATTAAAGTAGGCAAAAGGTTATATTATATTTTCTAACCCTATGTATTTGGTTCTCTGTTTAGATCTTCTAGGGTTTACATTTGAACTTTTAACCCTAGGGTTTATTCATTAATTTACTTATGCATTTTAATTCATCTATAAATGTCTATAAAGGGTTAGCACCTTAGTTTCATTCCTGTATTATTCTTACTGTTAAAACTGTGTAAATTACAAACTAGGTTTTATTGCAGATCTATTTTCCTAGCTATTTTCTTTGGCCTATATACTCTACTGACAGATTTCATCTGTCAGCAAGGCCATGCTGAAATCAAAACCTAGATTTAATTTAGTATTATCTACTTATAATAACAAGAAAACTAACTAAGAATACTATTAGTATATAACCAGTGAAATATGGGTATATATGTGTGTGTGTGTGTGTGTGTGTGTGTAATAACAGTTCTAAAAATAGAATTATAAATCTAGCTATCAGCACCATATGAAATCTAAGATAAAAATAAAAAAATACCTTTCAAGGTATGTATAATTAAATGTACATTAAATAACAAACCATTTCCCATACAATAATCATTATTAAAAATTAAATAAACAGAGTAAGCATCAAGACCATTCATTGGTCTACATTATAGTCCCATCTAATATCAACTCATAGCCATCATATAATAATGAAACAAAGAACATTATAATATAAACAATTAAAACCATGTAATTACATTAAGGTCGCAGGAACTAATCCTGTAAACGACCTTGCCATTTCACTTACATAAACTACGTTGCCTTATGTTTTAAAATATACAGTAAACGCTAATACATAGGAACCAAGTTATAAATGTCATCAAAGTCTTATACACAGAGGTCATAGTATCGACTCTGGTGGGCATCCAAGCCAAATCACAAGCCTTAATACAAACCACAACATTAATGCATATACAATAATCTTTTAAGATAACTCAAGCCCTCGTAACCATATTAAAATAAGAACCATGTAAGTGCAGTGAGGTTGCATGATCAAATCTTGTGGATCCTCTGTTTCCCATTTTTGCAAACATTTTATCAATCAAACCCCATTACGAAACATGACCCAGGATCGAATCCTGAAGGGTCTTATTTCTTTTACAAATGGCCACAACCTTGACAATTAAATACACAATCACAAAATCATTACATAGAGGTCATAATACCTTTACTAATCTATACGTTGCATTTACATAGCCACGGATTATAAATAAACTACTCAATAAATAGAAATAAATATCTTGCAATGTCAACAAATCCACTACAGCAATGATAGCCATCCAGGGTTTACACCCACAACTCTTTACAATCCACCTTACACATTAATATTTAACATAGTAATTTATGCTATCATCTGAGCTATCACAGCTACCATGGAGAGCACTCAGTCCATTCATGGCATGCCCTCAACCATACACTATCGCAAATCAACACCTAAGGTTATAAATGGAAGCATTTATACGTAGGCCAACCAGAGATGTGAATGCCACATAAAACCCAAGTCTAAATAACGACAACGCAGTATAAATTCATTTAGACAGTAACCATTAAAGTATTAAATCGAGCTTACACACTCGTCTAATGGCCATGGAACCGTTTCAATCAATGGCGCTTCCTTGCTTTAAATCCATAAACTAAACACGATTTACCATTTACACACAGAGCGGTCGAATTGTACCAAATCCCCCTTTGTATTACCCATAACATAATTTAATTTACAAACCAAAACTTGGTAAACCGAAGCCCAAAGGCAAAACGAAAACACCACAGTAAAAACACCAACCAAGCGATGAAATGAAACTCAGTTCTACCCATAAGGCTGAGAGTTCACAAGTGTAGGTTTGTTTAACAGGCTTACCGTCCACCTTATGGCATCACCCGCGAACCGGTTGCGAAACTTTGAGCCATGATGCTCCATGCCAACCCTGTCACCTACAACCACCAAGAAAACCAAGGATGATAAGTATGAAATCTGAGATAAGAAAACAAACAAACCATAATGCTGCTAAAACCCAACGAAGTCTTAGCTCTGTCAACCTAGAAGTTTCCTTCATCCACTACACAGAGTCGAGACCAAACCAACAACAAGCCAACAAAAATGACCAAGTCTTTCGTGGAGCCAAGCCCTAAGCTTGGGCTGCCCCAAACCACAAGGCACATTAATGGTGCCAGCCTGGTGTCCAATATCAACCCAAAATCCGTATCTCTATAGTTTGTAAATGACCAATATTGTTTGCCACCTTTCCCATTGCATAGTGTTAAAACCCCAACATATAATGTTTGAACCATGTATTATATGCGCCAACCCTAAGTCAAATACTATGCATAGTATTATATGTATCGTATAACCATAGGCTTAATCCTTAAACCTTTGAGTATCTATTTTCCCTAAGCATTAAGATTAGAAACCATGGCATATGAAATATGCTATGGTAATACTCTTAATAATAAAATTAAGAATTGGGTTTTTAACCCAAGTTATAAAACCTGCCAAGAACAATACAAATACATGTTAATACTCTTAATGTAATAAACATGAAATATAAATGAACATTGGATTTGTAAATACATATTGAATAATAGGTATTACATAGGTAATATATCTATGTTATATAAATAATAAACATATCAATTACCTTGCTATCAATCTGGGTCTGTAGGAAACCATAATAACAACCAGTAGGTGTGTTAAGGATCAAAATGTTCATCACTCCTTAACAAGTCTCCATCGCTTAGTATAATCTACATATGAAACAAAAGAGATCCCTTAGTTGAAGTAGAACTAAGTAAGTCTGCTAGACAAATAGACAATTTACCTCTCTGGAAGTCACATGGGACAACTAGTCCCGCGACTCCACCCACTTTGTTTCCAAGAAAAAAGATAAGTTAGATTCATGTAAACAATAGATTCATGTAAACAATAAGTAAACACCTTATGAAATTAACGAAACATATAATCAAGTAACGATACATACAAAACAATGTATAACGATAAAATAATGTAGTAATCAACATTCTGACAATTTAAGTAAAATACAGTAACAAGCATAATTGAAAGTAAGATGATAGAACATGGGAACATCTTACAACCAAAGAGTGGTACATTTAGTGTATTTTATATTCCGCAAGTTAAATAATGTTCCGCATAGGTAGTTTCTACTAGCCTAGTAATTTTTTTTTTCAATTTTTGGGGACATTACAATCTTGATAGACAAAAACTCATAGTTGGTGCCGGTTAGTATGGGCCTAGAGATCTACTTCAAACTGTTGGTGCTGGTAGTATCCATGTCGGTATGACCAACTCCCTTTTTTTTAATTTTCAAAAAATAGGAATCACTCCTTGTACACTAGGACAAGGTGTTGGAGGGGCGCGACACCAGAAATTGTTGTAAGTGAGCAAGCTTCACCACGCATTCACTGAATGAACAGCGGAATGGTACCATGATCTATTTTTCAATAAGTGGCGGAGGCACTGTGCTTTCATTGTGTGAAAGTTGCGGTTGCTCCTATGATACCAAAGTTCTCTATAGGGTAGAGTGTGGTTTCGCTTCCAAGAAGAGAGAAAAAAAATACACTTGATTCCATCATCTTCCATGTGCATGTGCTTTCCACTGTGTGAAATGTCTTACCCAGAGAAGGACCAAGCCATATGTTATAGCTGATTTTACTACACCTGGTGAATCACACTTGTATGGCCTTCCCCTGTCCCTCTGCAGACTCTTTGGACCCCATGGACCTTTTTTATACCTTTGATGTTTCCAAGATCATCCTTCAAAACATGCTTAATTTGTTATACGTGAATTTTAAACCCTTTCTCACATATATACGCGGGGTTGACCCCTAAAACCGTGTACATCGGGATGTGTGCAAAAGGCCAAATTCTTTTGGATTTTTTCTTAACATGGATCCAACTCACTTGTCTCTTGGCCTTCCATATGCCTTGAGATCGCTCGTATTCGACCCTTCATTTCCCCATTGAAGAGCTATATAAGGAACCCTTTGGATACATTGAAGAATATGTGAGAATTGAGAGCAAAGAAACTATAGTCCATTGTTGCTAGAACTTATGCTTGAGTCTGCATCCCTTTGTCCCTTGGAGCACTTTGGTGTTCTTCCCAAGCTTGCCATTTGCTTGTGAGCTTGCTATCGAGAGATGGAGGATTGAGGTGGTGGAGGCCCAAGTGGGGGATTCAGTTTCTCTGATTCACAGATGTGCCGACAGAGGTTGTATTCATTGTAATCTCTAATTTTATATTAATAGAAATATCTTTTCCTGTCCAATAATATATGTTTGAATGAATATTTTATCCATGGATGATTTCAAATGCTTATACGTTGTTGATTATATATGCGAGAGTAGATCTAACACCAATATATATATAGCATGCTTGTCTTGTTTACTGATTGTTGAGGAGGTCATTTATCAATTCAAGATGGAGTTAGAAGGCTCAACGGGGATCTACTTCAACCGTACGGAATAAGGTACGAGTTTTGATCCTTTAGTGTTAGATATTTGATTTCTCTTGCATATTGGAAAGGATTGATTTCTGGAGTCAAGCTGTCTGTTGTGGTACCGCAAGCCATAGGAATTTCTCTCTATAATAGAATTGGCGACTCCGCTGGGGAGTTCCTAGTAGTTGTCCTTCGGGGGTTTTCTATCGGCATTCAATGACTTTGAATTGCTCTTATTTCTCTGTTTCTGTGTCGGGTTTGGGGGCATGTATGCCTGGTAGTGTCTGATTCGTGTGAAGTTTGTCTCAGCTTGTCTATTTGCCTTTGTTTTTATGCACTTTTACATGAGTTTTTAACTCGCAGTCGCGTATATATGTGGTTTTCACTGATATATCTGCGTACATAAGCAAGTTTACTGCGAACAGTCGCGTATGCCCTTAGTTTTTCCTTCTAGAGGAAGATTGATTGTTGCTGGGTGAATTTTGATCATTGTTGAGTCTCCTTTGACACTGCTAGAGTCTGTATACACCTTTGTTTCTGACCAGAGACATTTTTTTTTAGGGTAAATTTCTTTTTTAAGAATGTTCTTGTCATTGCATTTTTTATTTTTATTTTTTTGGGATTAGTGCATTAGATTTATTTTACCTTATTACTTTGTGTGAGTGTTGTTTGAGTGTGTTTACCGAGTCTGGGAGTAGTAGAATCATTCTTTTGCTTTAGTATCTCATTTTTGTTTCAAAAAATCCAAAAATATTTGCTTATTTGCATCATTATGCATTGCATTTTTGCATTTTGCATGGTACTTGCACTAGGTTTTGCTTTGAAGTATTAGTTAGGACTTCATATAGGAACGATTACACTTATCATTTGAAGAAAATTTTTGCATTTCATGTAGTAGCATACCCTGTTTTCATTGGACACAATGCATTTGCATTGATTATTAGGTGTGCAGTTTGCTTCATGTTGCGTCATAACAGTATTAGTTGCACGACCATCTACCTTTTTTGAGTAATAAATCCAAATAAAATAAACGCTTAATTAAAATGAATTACACCTTTTTCTTTTATAGGGTTCACCAACAAGATTAGGTTTTAGGGTCTTGGAATAGTTCATTGTCAGTAAATTCTCCAAGACCACTAAACAACAACATGTATGTGTCTGTCCAGGTGAGAGTGTGAAATTCCTTGGTATAATTGATGTTTCTCAGGATCCTCCTCTCAAAAGAGAGTTAAGCACAAGGCAGTGTGATCAGTTATTGATTGGGATGACCCCTAGTCATAATTGAGTAGCACCGGAGATATTTCCAGGATTGTATTCATATCTGGGGGCTCTTCCAAGAGTTTCAGGCTTTGCTACCCTACCCATACGGTCAATCCCGCCTGCAACTGTCCGCCTGAGCATTGATTATATTGAGGTGACCTTAGTTGCCTTGCCTACAATATCGAGGGGGTACTTTGCAAGGATTATTCTACGGGTGTCCCGGCCAACTTGGGGTCAGACAGCACAGTCTCTTTACGCATTGAAGCTGAGGGCCACAATAATTGGTTACATACCTCCACTTGTTGTGTATGGGAGTCTCAAGCCTCTCCTAGGCGAGACATACCTGCTTCATTTGAGAGTTCACTTATCCCACCCTTGATTGCTTGTGTTTGGCTTTAGATTTTATTGGTGTGTGCTCTATGCACCTTAGCTTGCTTAGGGTTTGCGTAATTAGAGAGTCTTTTATATTTTTTAAGTAATTGTGGATTCGGGTGTGGCTCCTCGTCATTCTCGTCGTTTAGCAGGACTTCTGCCTTCTACCTCTCCTCTTCCTTTGGGAGAGAGAAACAGATGGTCCAGGTGGACTACTTCTCACATTGATTCACACACGATGGGAGATCGTGAAGATAGTCTTCCTGAGCTTTCTTCTCCACTTCGATTGGATGACAGGGAGTTTACTCCTACCTATGATCCTTCACCTGATATGGCTATAATTTCTAAGTTAGGTCCTGTAATTTCTGAGTTAGGTCCTGTAATTTCTGAGATAGGTACTTTTCATGATAGACCTACTTACTCTAGCTATGATACCCCATTCACACATCGTCGATATGGAATGCCAGACGACGAGACTCATTATGAACCCGTGAGCACTAGTTATGGTAGTTATGGTATGTCTGGTATTCCCACACATGATTTGACATTTCATGTCGAGTCAGAGTTTGATCCTAACACTATGCCTGGGGGCACTCCCATTCCTTACCACGTGGAGAGGTTTGGGACCACGAGTCATATTGCACCTTCCATCCCAGCGGTGGAAGCTACATCACATATTCCTCCTAGAACTAGGGTTAGTGATCCTATTAGGATACCAGATCCAAGACGAGTGACTATAGGGAACACCACGTACATAATTTCACAGGTCCCTTCATTCTCAGTTCCTTGTTCTTTGAATGTCATTCCTCCACCTCATTCACGTGGTCCTTCGGGCCAGAATCTCGCTATGAGTCATGTCTGTACTACTGCTACTCGCAATTGTGTCTCAAGTTCAAGAACCTCCTGTTGTTTCGGGGGGTCATATCCCTACCTCTGGACGTCATGTCATTACTTTTGGAGCCTACATTCCTACTTACGGAGTATCTCATGGGATGTCTTATGGACCTTATTATGGGACGTAGTATGGGCACGGTTATTCACCTTATGGGTACGGGTATCAACAACCCGCTTACTCTCCTAATTATTGCTTTGTAGCCCCACATAGTCAAGGTACACCACATTATGGTGCTTCCATTCCACCCTACATGGGTCAAACGGGAGGAGGGCACTATGGCCAAGGCCATGGTGGTTACGCTAATCAGACCTATGTGAACCAACACTATTAGGGAACGGTGCATCGACCTACTCATCCTAGGCTCCCTTTCCTCGCAATGCTAAAGCTTCATGACTTGTCAAGACCAAGGAATGATCATGTATCTCATGACCCAGCTTGGCTGGCTGTCCCTACTAAGCTTCCCTCGGACATACCCAAATTCGAGGGCAAACCTGGAGAGGATCCGAGCGAACATGTTACTACATTTCACCTATGGTGCTCTTCAAATTCCTTACACAAAGATTCGATCCATTTAAGGCTGTTTCAACGCACCCTTACAGGTATATAGAGTTACCTAAGGGGGAATTCGCTTTGTTCGATGACCTAGAGATGACTTTTCTCAACCACTTCCAGCTACCAGTGCGTTACGACATTGGTATGGAACTCTTGTCGACATTTCGGCAAGATAAAGCAACGCATATCTTGGACCATATCCAAGAGTGGCGTAGATGGAAGAGGTTGATTAAATCCTTCATACCACCAGATTTTCTCCTCGAATGGTTCCTTAAGTCATTATTTCCTTATATAGCGAAGGATGTTTCTACATCCGGAGCTTAAAACGAGGAACAAGACAGTTTTAGGGTGCAAGAATTGGACTTGATTTATGCTCAATAAAGTTTGTTATATGAGATCATTCCCAATGCTCCGTGTTCCAGTTTCAACCCCAAAGTTAAACCTGGACCACATGCCGATGGCATTGTTGGTTGTGCAAGTGCTAAGCCTACGGATTCGGTTGTGCAACAGGTCAGTCAATTGTCGATCAACCAATTTGCTTCGGGACAATCCATGGCTTTGTCTCAACCCACCCAAACGGTGAGTGTGCTTTCGGTGCAATCGTCGAACCAGAAGGGTAACCAACAACTTGGAAGGAATAGAAAGAAGGGTAAGAACAATCGTAAGGGTGGGAATAGGAATGAAAATGCTAATACTAATGACATGAATGCTCGAAGTGCTGGGGGGGACAAGCAATCTAAATGTAAGGTTAATTTTCCTTGCAAGTTATGTAAGGATGATCACGTCACTTACTTGTGCCCTCGTATCGATGAAGCCTTGAGATTCTTAGTGCAGGGCCTAGTTGTCCTGACCAACCCTTTACCTCATGATCAAAACATGAACTCGAGGACCCATGATCAGTCTGGTGGTGATCAATATCCACCGAAGGCTAGTGGTCATGGTTGCATCAACATAGTGCATGCTACGAAGGTTATGACCCATGCGAAGGACTATGGTTCATCACAACCCAACCTAGGAAAGGAACCTGATCCACCAGGGACTCCTTTGTGTATTGAAAAACCTACGGATAAGCCTGAAGCAACACCTCGCATTCCTAAGGGAGTCCTTAAGCGTTTAGGGCACAATCCTAATGCCTGAGCCGCACAGAACTATTTTGTTGTTGAGGATTTGGGCCACACTCCTTGTGCGATGTCTGCACTAGAAGTACTTCAGAGTTATCCTTCGCAAAGGAAGGCTTTGTTTTCTTCCCTTGGTGTGAATGACGATAATTCTTCCTCCATGATTAAATTTGAAGCCGCAGGACTGCAGCCTTGCTTGCCTTATTATGTGTCTCTTTCGATTCACGTACAATGTCTTAACATGAACGTCAAGCGCACTATGATTGATGAAGGCGCTGCTACTTCTGTGATGTCTTTATCATGTTGGAAGGGTTTAAGTTCCCCAGAGTTTTCTAAATATGCTACCATGTTGACTGCTTTTGATGGGAGATCATTTAGGCCGCACGAGATCCTTCCTTCCCTTGAGGTCTATTTGGGAGGGAAGACCGTTGCAATAGAGGTCGAGGTGGTTGATGCACCCCTTGACTATAATCTCTTGCTGTGTAGGAATTGGATGTATAGTATGCAAGCTGTAGCTTCTTCTCTATTTCACGTTGTATGCTTTTCATTTAATGGGAAGATAGTTACGATTAATCAAATGTCATTCAAGAATCTGTCAGTTACCGCATCTTCGGGATCTTCGATCCCAATTGTAGAGCACTCTCATCCAGAAACTGGGAGTGTAGGTGTGGGCATGTATCCATCCCTTATGGGAAGCTTTAGTTGTCCTGCACCTGTCCTTATGATAGGGTTTATTTTCAGTGATGCTTCGACATCTGTGAGATCGGTGTCTTTTCACACGAACCATATGGAAGATCCTCGGATTCTTCCTACACCAAATACTTTGAGTGAGCCCATCGTGATGGACGTGTCGTTGCCTACAACTATGGTAGCTTATCAAGCTAATCTTGGGTGTGTTGCAGAGCCTAGTCCTTCCTCTTCGCGGACGGAGGAGGAGGACTCGTATGTGCTGCCTGCATGGGCAGTTCAATCTTCTCACGTGCATGATTTCCTTGATAGTGTATTTCCTTCAGATGAAGTGATTATTGAGGTCATGTTAGGGGTTGAGCCACCTTGGGAATAATTGAATCATAGATATTACTTTCTTCCCGAGCTTGACCGCTTGTAGCGTGAGGACTTTAGGTAGGTTCTTAGTGAAATAATTGGTAGTCCCATGGTTCCATTAAAATCTCCTGGTCTGATGGCTAATGGGAACATGTAAAATATATCTCCTACCATTCCTATCAATATCTCTTGCGATCCTAGCAGGATTGAGAATGTCTATATTGGGGCAGAATGTTCTCATGCTGAGATTCAAGAGTACACCGAGCTATCTAAATAATTTCATGATATATTTGCTTGGTCTTACTATGAAATGCCAGGTATCGACCCTCGCATTGTTGAACATGAAATTAAAACTTATCCCAATGCTAAACATGTTCGACAACGCTTGCATGCAGTGAATCCTAGGAAAGCACCCATGATTAAGGCAGAGATAGAAAAGCTATTGAAATCTAGTTTTATCTATCTCGTTCCCTTGATGGAGTGGGTTTCAAATCCTATTCCGGTGGATAAGAAGCAGGGAGCAATCCATACATGCATGGATTTCCATGACTTGAATCGTGCCTTTCCTAAAGACAATTTTCCCACACCATTTATTGACCAAATTTTGGATGAGTGTGCAGGTAGCAAGGTTTTTTTCTTTATGGACGGCTTTTCCTGATACAATCAAATACAAATTAAACCCGAAGACCAACATAAGACTTCCTTTATTTGTCCTTGGGGAAGTTTTGCATATCGAAAGATGCCTTTTGGCCTTAAGAATGCAGGAGCCACTTTTCAGCGGGCTATGACCTTGATCTTCCATGATCTCAAATCAATTATTGAGGTATTTTTGGATGACCTTGCTGCTCATTCTCGTATGAGAATGCGTCATTCCTATCATTTGAGATTAGTGTTCGAAAGTTGCCGCCATTATTTGGTTAGGTTAAATACTCACAAGTGCATATTTTGCGTGAAGTCTGGTCGCTTATTAGGGTTCATTGTCTCCAAGGAGGGTATAAGAGTCGACCCTTTGAAGGTAGAGGTAATACTTCAGTTATCTCCCCCGAAAAATATTAGACATCTTCAATGTTTACAAGGCATGGAAAACTTCTTATGGAGATTCGTTGTCAACTTTTTCAATTTGACTAGAGGCTTTATGCGTCTTTTGAAAAAGGACACCACCTTTTGTTGGGATGAGCGAGCCCAGGAGTCCTTTGATGCGCTTAAACGAGCCTTAGCATCGGCCCCGGTGAATAGTCCACCTGACTATAGTCGTGAATTTCTACTTTATGTGGCCACGTCCATGGAGACGATTGGTATGGTTTTGGTTCAAGACGATGAGGAACTCCAAGAGCATGTCATATACTACCTGAGCTGGAACCTTATTGACGTGGAAGTCCATTATTCCCATGTTGAGAAGCTTTCCTTAGCTACTGTACATGCGGTTCAACGGTTGAGACATTATATTCTCCTTCGCAAAACCTTGGTTATAGCCCATGTCTATCCATTTCAATTCATCCTCACTCGAAGGATGATTGGGGGAAAGTATAATAAATGGATTGTCATCTTGCAAGAATTCGATCTCGAGTTTGTTTCAGTAAAATCAAAGAAATCGTTAATTTTTGCGGAGCTTATATTGGATTTCCTAAGCGAGGAGGAGGAGATGGTTTGTGAAGATACATTTGTTGATGAGCACATCTTCTTAATCTCAAATTTGGATCCATGGTATGGGGACATTATCATATATTTACAAACATTAAAGGTCCCTACTCACCTCTCACGGGATGGACGACTATGATTACATCACATATCCAAGAATTACCTCATAGTAGATAACATCTTGTACCATCGTGGGGTAGATTCCATTTTACATCGTTGTTTAACTCATGAGGAGGCTGAGCTTGTGCTGAATGATTGCCACGGAGGAGCGTGTGGTGGTCATTTATCTGGGCTTTCTACATCCCAAAAAATATTAAGAGGGGATTATTTCTGGTCGTCGATCTTTAAAGAATGTGTAGATGCATTCAAGAAGTGCCACCCTTGCCAGGTGTTTGCACAGAATATGTGCTCGCGCTACCCCGTTACATCCCATCATCACCGTCGGTCCCTTCACTAAGTGGGGGATTGATTTCATGGATTGCAACCCAGCTTCGACTGGGGGGCATCATCATATCATCGTGGCTATTGACTACCTCACGAAATGGGCTGAGGCTATGCCTAGATTTAAATCCAATGGTGAGATAGTTGCACACTTCATATTCAACCAGATTATTAATCAGTTCGGTATTCCGAAGGAGCTTGTCATTGACCATGGAACGCACTTTCAGAATCATATGATGGAAGAGTTGGCCTCAAAGTTAGGGTACAAGCAAGAGCATTCCTCCTCTTACTACCTTTAGGTGAATGGATAGGTTGAAGCAGTGAACAAATCATACAAATCAATTCTTCAACAAACCATCGCACAAAGCAAGATGAATTGGCACATTATGTTATATCCTGCTTTGTGGGCTTATAGAACCACTGTTAAGACTGCCATGGGTTTTTCTCCATATCAGCTTGTACATGGAGTGGAGTCGGTATTGCCAGTTAAGTGCGAGATTCCTTCTTTGAAGCTAGCAATAGAGCTCTTACCACACACTTCCCCATTGGAGGAGTGTTTGGTCCTCTTAGAGCAACTTGATGAGCAGCGCCGAGATGCCTCCGTGGCTCTAGAAGTGAATAAGTGTCGCATTAAGGTCCAGTACGATAAGTCTATCCATCCAAGGAGGTTTAGTGAGGGAGATTTGTTCCTTTTATAGGATCAACCAAAAGAACCCTTGGGGGAAGAAAAGTTTAACCCCATGTGGCGTGGTCCTTACGTCACTAAACGTGTGTTAGAAAAGGGCGCTTATGAGTTAGTGGATTATGAGGGAATAGCCTTGGTAGAGCCTAGAAATGGGCTCTATCTTAAAAAGTACTATGCATGATTTTCAGCCAAGGCTGACTATTGTATATTATTGTACAGTTTTGCATAGGTAGGTCTTTTCTTATGGTGATCGGGTTTGTGATTAGTTTCTGTTTCTTTTGGCAGATGTCAATGGAATCTTCCACCTTCATAGGATTCGCGGATGGTGTGAGCCGTCACACTCAACACTTAGTCTTTGTTTCTTGGGTGATTTATAATCCTACGGGTCAGGTATTGTCTTCAGTAGGTGTATGTTTACGGCCTTGTTCGAACAATTTTGCTGAGCATAGTGCCATTATCGAGGTTCTACAGGATGCCATTTCACATGGTGTTCTCTCTCTTGAGGTACGTCTTGATTCGGAGTTAGTAGTGTCACAGCTTAATGGTTTGTACCATGTCAGGGATCCGACATTATTAAGAAGATTCTTATGTGTGAGATTGTTAGAATGGCAATTTGACAATATAACATACATACATCTTAATAATCAAGTTGCTGACTCATATGCTAAATATGTGTTAGATTGGAATTTTTTTCATAGACAATAAGCTCATCACAAACATAAATTTTTACACATGTAAATAAATAAATCGATCATCATAAAAATTTTATAAACATCCAAAATGTGGTAATACATAGTGTCATAATATAAAAATGGGGCTCTCGAGCCACCAAAATATAAATACACGGTAGTACAAAATGTATCACTCCTAGGTATCTAAGCCTGTGAAGGATGAGGGGGGTTGTGATCATGGAATGTCACCAGATCTCTATCTAGCCGTCGAAGTAACCGCACCCATGCTCATGGTACACCCACCACCTAGCGCTGCATGGCCTTAGGCAAGTCCTCGACTTGCGCCATGGGTACTCTGTGTGTCAGCCTCACAAAGTTAGTATGAATGCTTTGGAGCGTTCACTCTACATCCACACCCGTAATGTCATCCCCTCTTCCCCTCCGTCTATGACAAGGGAAGCCTTCAGGCCACCGTGGTCCTACATCTGCATGCATATGATAGGATGTCACTATGTGTTGTCACCCAAAAACTTGTCTTTTGATTCCACATAATCAGAAAACACAAAAAAATTAAATAACTCAAAAATTTTAAAAGAGGGTCGAGGTTCGTTACCAATGTCACCATATGTCGATCTTGGTGGTAGAGGAATTTCGAGGTCTCCCCGAAAATCTATCCCCGCATAGGGGTAATCATCGATGGAAACTATCTGTCATCGCCACCATGGAAAGAAATCAGCTGGATAGGGGTTGGACACCATACCTCCACCCAGTCTATGCATAGCATCTACCCAACGCCATTGGGCCGGATCTCATACCCTATGTAGAGGAACGTCAACTCTAGGGCTCAATCTCGGAACATGCTCGAAGAAGAACATGCTCAGTATGCTGCCGAAACCGAACTTTCACGCCCTGCCCATCTTGCAATCATTGAGCTGTTGTTTCATGTTGCTCAATAATGTCACACTCCAGTCATAAACTGTGGGCCTCATGCACTCTACGTCATAGAACATCAATGGCCACGAGGCCTGGTGGAGTGAGGCTAGCCCCGCTATCCTGCCCAATGTCAGTAGAATGGCCTTTATGCCTAGCACCTATATGGAGTTAGTTGGGATCTGAATCCCCACCTTCTCCATGTCCAGATAACAACACACTGCTATGTACTTATCTATAGTCAGGCCACCTCCGGGATCGCGAGAGTGTAGGTTCACCACTTCCCCCCGTCAAGAAAGTCCAGTAATAAAGTATATTTCCTCCACTTCTATGGTGAGGGACATCCTGTATATCTGGAATGACTCTGATTCTGGATCCTAGTAGTATACTAGCATCTGCAGCAGTCTTGGTTTGGCCCATATACCACCAAGACACCAAAACTTGTAGAGCCCGCATGACCGCAAATCTTGTTGAGCCATTAGATCTTCCCTTACTACCCATTTTACATCACCATGCTCATGTTCATTCCATTCTAGGACCATCCTGCACATAAAATTTAAGTTTGATCCATTAGAACACTTGAAAAACATTGAACACGGCCGCATACGCGACTGTTTGCTAAACAGTCGCGTATGTACATGAATTTGAGGTCTTTTTCCGCGTATATCCAACCCAATACGCGGAAAAATCCTCAATTTTTGCGTGGGCCAAGGCGCGCATCTTAGATTGGCCTAGAATCCTAAATGCACCATGGAAATTGATAAAAATTGCATGAAAATGAAAGAGCAAGGCATGGGTAAATACCTGGAAAAAACGGGAGTGGATTCCATCGGTTGGATCTCTTGGAATTCTCTATTGAAGTTCTGAGCTCAATTGGGTAAAAATTTCAAATATTATATAATGTTTTGAATTTTTTACTATTTATAGAAATTTTTCAAATTTTTGAAAATTTTTACCCCCTTTTCTATAGTTTGGACCGTTTTTGGACTAATTTATGATGTAGGAGACCATTTTGAGCACCGTTTCGACCATTACTTTGACCCATTCGTGCCCGTTACAGGTATGATGTTTAAACTGGCATATAGGTTAGGTTCACCCCCATTTGCATTTTGCACGACCTTATGACCGTTTCATTATAGCCTTAGGTACGAACCCATTCTATTATGTCAAGGAACCTTCTTGTTGTTTTAGAAGTGGCATGATGTGAATGGTAGAGCTTGACCTTACATGGGTACCCTAGTTAGCGCCTTGATTGCATTTGGTGCCAATGCTGACATTTTGTCACTTAGGGTGTGGGAGTCCGTTGTATAGTATTGCCATGACATTTCGCAAGAGCCTCATACTCCTCTTGATCTTTTTCTGGCCTATTTCCCTCAGGACTCCCTTATGCCAAGTTGTAATTGCATTATCATGAGCTTTTCCTGCCTTCTTGAGCCTTACTCCGGCTTCCTTGACTTTGAGTTTCAGCCATATAGCCTGAGCTTGTCTCATGTCTAGCCATGCAGAGCCATCTTTAATATCCTTTGGAGCTTGATTCCCTATTTTACCGGGAGGGGACTTTCCCCCGAGTGTCGCTATCCTACACATGTATCCTTACATTGAGCATAAGTATGTTCTACTACTTGGAACTAGTTTGTTTTCCCATATGACACTCGTCTCCTCCTAGTCTATAACTATAAAGCAGTTTTATTCTTTTTCAAGCTTTTTAAATATTTGAAAAAGTCCAAAAAAAATTAAAAAACCAAAAATTCAGACAAGGAAAGATGTTATCTTTGGCAGCTGTCAAGTCGTGTCACCTTCGAACAGAGCACTGTATATCACATCCGTTGGTTGGGTTTATAGTTTGACTTTAAGAGTTGTACTTGTTTATCTGAGTTTATCTCCACTGACTGGTTAAGCTTCCAATCCCTATAGAGCCTTTGTCGATGCCTCTTGTGTCGCAGATATGTCCCAGTTTTGTATATTGAGTCTATGCTTCCTACATTCAGTCACCATTCACCGTTATGATCTTGTTCAAAGGAAGTTGAAACCTAAGTCTGCCATTCCTCAGTTATCTTGACTTTGCATGTCGGCCATTCCCGGTATAGTTACTGGTTCATGCACCTTATGATCACGTCCTTCCACATTATACAGCTTTGCTGAGTACCTCGTGTAGGATGATGGGGGATGCCTTAATGCCCTCCTTCAAACAGATTTCATCCCATCAACTTCAGATCATTTATTATGGGATTGGAATTTAGAGTCATTTTTTAGTGCCTTGAGACTTGCATTCATTAGTGGCAGGTTCTCTCGCCATCGACAGTTCTTTGGGAATACATCAATGTCCCCTAATCGATGGATTCTCTCAAGTGTTCGACCTCAACACATTTATTTACACTTGTTAGTTTGCACTCTAGTACCTTAATTCCCATTATCATTATCGGCAGGTGATCTCGCGTCTGTTAACGGTATACATCAATGACCGGTAATCAGACGATGGACTACTATGTTCGACCTCGACACCTCTATTCACATAGTAGGACTTGTAATCGTATTGGTTTGTGTAGAAGACCTTCCAGATTGGTGGCATCTCATATATGCTACCTCCTTGATCATGCCAATGTTCATGATATTTCAACTCTTGTGACTTGATTCCAGTATATGTCAGACATTTTCAGCCATTATGGAGATCTTGATCTATTATATATATTCTGATTTCATGGAGATCATGATCATTTGTATATCTTCATCATGGAGATTCTGATCTATGTATATTGTACGTGGTGATGACCACACATGTCATATTTTGTATCATGCATATTCATGGCCATTGTACTCTTATGTATCCGGGACTGCTATATGTATTTGCAGTTATATGCAGAGTTGTATCATTGTAATATGATGATTGGGTGGTTGGTTTTCCACTGGGTTCTTCATCACTCCACTTCTAGGATGGACTTATAATGTATTTCGGCCATCGTATGACCCCTCTGACCTCACACATTAGGGGGAATCTGTTATAGTTGATTTTACCACACCTGGTGAATCACACTTGTATGGCCTTCCCCTGTCCCTATGCAAACTCTTTGGACCCCATGGACCTTTTTTATACCTTTGGTGTTTCCAAGATCATCCCTAAAAACATGCTTAATTTACTATATGTGACTTTTAAACCCTTTCTCGCATATATACACAGGTTTGACCCCTAAAATCGCGTACATCGGGATGTGTGCAAAAGGCCAAATTATTTTGGAGTTTTCCTTGACCTGGATCCGACTCACTTGTCTCCTGGCCTTCCATATGCCTTGATATCACTCGGATTCGACCCTTCATTGCCCCATTGAAGAGCTATATAAGGAACCCTTTGGATACATTGAAGAATATGTGAGAATTGAGAGCAAAGAAACTATAGTCCATTGTTGCTGGAACTTATGCTTGAGTTTGCATCCCTTTGTCCCTTGGAGCGCTTTTGTGTTCTTCCCAAGCTTTCCTTTTGATTGTGAGCTTGCTATCGAGAGATGGAGGATTGAGGTGGTGGAGGCCCAAGTGGGGGATTCAGTTTCTCCGATTCGCAGACATGCCAAGAAAGGTTGTATTCATTGTAATCTCTAATTTTATATTAATAGAAATATATTTTCCTGTCCAATAATGAATGTTTGAATGAATATTTTATCCATGGATGATTTCAAATGCTTATACGTTGTTGATTATATATGCTAGAGTAGTTCTAACACCAATATATATATATAGCATGCTTGTCTTGTTTAGTGATTGTTGAGGCGGTAATTTATCAATTCAAGCTGGAGTTGGAAAGCTCAACAGGGATCTACTTGAACCGTCTAGAATAAGGTATGTGTTTTGATCCTTTAGTGTTAGATATTTGATTTCTCTTGCATATTGGAAAGGATTGATTTCTGGAGTCAAGTTGTCTATTGTGGTACCCCAAGCCATAGGAATTTCTCTCTGTAACACCATACTCTCTGATACCATGATAAATTTTAGAAGAGACAGTAAATGACAAAGAAAACAAAATGGGCATATTGATTTCCTTCTTATTAGTAAGAAACAAAATATATAGGACGAAATCATAACAATATAATGGGTCACTGATAAAGATAAAGTGACTACTCAACTAACTAACAAACTAACCAATGAGATTCCATTCTTTAACAATGATCACCTTGAAACACTATCATGACTGTCATGATGATGACATTTTTATGGGGTTTACGTAAGTTTAAATGCACTAAACCTGAAAGATAAAAAGTAATATATAGTGAAACTTTAAAGAATTGATGTTCACACACAAATGAAAAGCATTAATCACCCACCCAGAAACGATCCGTGAACTGACTATGAAACTTGTAGCTATGTCAAAACTCAAATAATTGACATATCCAACACAATTACAAGTGTATGGCTCTCGGGGTATACACTTTATTTCCCTTCCGATAATTTTTATTGATTTCATGGTACCTAATGTAATTTGTGGTAGTAAATTCTTTGAATGCTACAACTTGTTGAAGATTCTACAACCTTAATTTCGTGGTACCCAATGTAATTTGTGGTACTAAATTCTTTGAATGCTACAACTTGTTGGAGATTCTACAACCTTAAAATAATACCTTCTATGTTGAATGGAGTGGGAATGAGGTGAGAAACTTCGTAGGAAATGGGGTTGATTGTTTGGCTCTGAGATGGGTCACTCTTCTGCCTCTCCTGCAGCTCCATGGCGATATCCCTCCCCTTCTCTGTGTTTGTATTCGAGCTCTCCATGGAAGTGCTCGGACTCCTGGTACTCTTCTCCTCTATTGCGGTATTTTTGTGCGCCCTTTTAGCTCTGCAAGGGCTTGTGTGTAGAGATGGGGTTAAGTCAACTTCCTGCGGCTATGGATCCTCGTGTTTAATTACCCTGGCTGGTGAACTAGTTTTTGGGTATTTGGATAGAGGGGTTCTCCTCCTCGTTGTTTCTCCTTTGACTTTTTGCTTCTCCTGCCCTTAGGTTTCACTCTGTCTTGGGGTTTCCTCGCTCATGGTGGTGGGCACCAGTCTGTAGCCTTTCTTGGAGTCCCTCCCCTTCACTGGGGGACTAGTATCAACCAAGATTAAAAAAAGTGGGAAGGAATCACTTCTGTGGCTGCACTGGTTGACATCATTTCTCACCACCTTTGCATGGTTTTTTTTTCTCCAAGCTCGCTGTGGGTTTTGAACGGGTACAGGGTTGAATTTTGTGGTTTTCTTTGAGAGATTATACTTTCCCAAAGTTTCGGTCTCTTACCCTTTAAACCCTTCTCGTAGAATATTCTCTCCTGTCAGTTGGGTACTTGTCGCTGTTGACATTGGACCTTCCTCGGGCTGTGACTCAGCCTTTGGGTTCTATTTTGAATAGGGTTCTGTTGGTTTCAGTTTTCTGTCATATTTTTTTTTTCTTAACCCTTTTCTCTGCATTTTGGGATCTTTCCCTTTTAACCCTTCTAGCTGATTCTTCCCTCCTGTCGGCTGGGTACTTGTCATCGTTGACATTGGGTCTTCCACGGGCTGTGACTCAGCCCCAGGTTTCTACTTCGAACGGGGTTCTGTTGGTTACGTTTTATTGTCCTGTGTATTTTATTAGAACCCCATCTCTACGGTTTCGGTCTTTGATCCATTCTCGATCTCTGGGTGTGGAAATCCTCGACTCTACGCAATGCCGTTGGGGGGTTGACCTGGAGGGATTTTACTCATGGCAGAAATTGATATGCAGGCTCTCTTTCATCGGAAGCATAGGTCCAAGTGTGTTAAGGTACAAGAGGGACGCTATCGAGACGTGTCGGGACATGACATCTTCATGGAGTGTGTTATGTCCCTTTGCTCTCGTGCTCTGGTCGGTCGACTGGAATATTGCAAAATGAATAAGGCATCTTGGGTCAGCTGGGATTCGGAGAACTGGAAGCCTCTCTTTGATTACATCCCGACCATCAGCTTACTGTCAAATGGATGGGTTGTGTTTTTTTTCCTTGATGCTGAACATTGTACTTGAGCACTGTAAGGGATATGGCGTATCGGAAAGGGTTCGTTAGTTCTTGGGTGCTGGCACTCCAATTTCGACCCTTTGAGAGAGAGGATCTCCAAATGTCACATGTGGGTCTTATTACCCCACCTTCTGTTTCCCCTGTGGAGCAGCCATTTTCTGGAGGGAATTGGAAACACCATTGGGAGGTTTGTATCTGTGGAGGACGACTCTCACTAGGTTTATGACAAGCGGGCAGCAAAACTTCTTGTAGAAATGGATATTTCTCGGGGGCTTCCAGCAGAAGTGGAGATATTGTGCAATGAGCGCTTGTTGATTCAGCGGCTCGACTATCTGCATGTGCCTTTTAGATGTAGCTGCTGTCGCTCTGTGGGTCATTTAAGGAACTCCTGCCCTCAAAGACTCTTCGGAGGAAACATCTCAGATGCTGGTGAACTCAGATCGCCCGCACCTTCAGTCAATCCCACGGAAGGACAACATACTCCACCAGGTATTTCTAATGAGTCCACCCCGCCTTCTGATTTTGTTTTAGACTCCTTCTTTGAGGATGTGGATAAACTGATTTTGACACATAAAAAATCTGCTTTTCCTCCATCTTCATTCACTATTGAATCGGACCCCCTGCTAGCATTGATTCCACCTTCCCTTTTAGTCTCTCCTCCCATCCATGATTCTTCTCAAAAGGAAGTGAAGGCTCTCCCTTATCAGCCTAGCTCTGTCATCTCACACTCTCCTATATTACAGTTACACCCTTTGGATTCGGTCTTACCTCCTCTACACTCGATTGAGGATTTTCCCCCTCTTTTACCTGATGCTCCTCCTTTTGGTCAGGTCCAGCCCCCCCACAGCCCCATCTCTTCTCCCTCGTTCTCCGATCCCTCCCTCAAAATATCCCTCTCTATTTTCATGGCCTCCACCCCCTCCTCCCCCTCCACCCTTCACCTTAACTCCATCAGGTTTGTGAATGTGACTGTCAGGGAACCTCCTAAAGGGAAAAGGGACTTAAAGGTAGACCTCTCCTCGGCTTCGCCTCCCTACATCCCACTCTCTGTCTGTATTAAGGATGCGGCCAGAGGCATAAATTCCAGGGGACTTAGAGCGATGTCTCCCCCTAAGGATGTTTCCTGACGTTAATCTTATTCCTTAATACTCGTGGTCTGGGAGGTAGGACCAAATCACTTAGCCTCCATGCTCTTTTCAATTCTCTTAATCCCGATATTATCCTTCTGCGGGAAACTATGTGTAGTGACTCCCTTGCTTTGTATTCCTTCTCGAAATTACTCCCCTCCTGGGAATTTTGTGCTACCAGTGCCCCCGGGCTTTCGGGGGGCCTACTCTATGCTTGGAATCCATTTAAGGCCAAATGTAAGGCTTTCCAAACATGTGTGGGAATATTGCTTCAGGCCTCTATTCGAGGGATGCCAAACCCTCTTCACATTCTCAATGTTTATGGTCCATACCAGGAACGTGAATTCTTTTGGGACAAATCCATTCATGGTGGGTTACTCAATCTACCGCATCTTGTGCTAGGTGGGGATCTTAACCTCACTCTCCGCTCTTCTGAAATTTGGGGCGCCAAGGCCACTTTGGACCCGCTTTCAAATCACTTCCTATCTCTCTTTGAGTCAGTAGGACTTGTGGACGTGGCTCCACCTGTGTCAGGGCCTACTTAGTGCAATGGCAGAGCTGGGGGTGAGGGAATCAGCAAGCATCTTGATCGATTTCTTATTTCCAATTCCCTGCTTCCCTCCTTGGGGGTTTATAAGACTTGGACCAAATGCTTGGATGTCTCTGACCATTTTCCTATTTGTTTTGAGTGGAATAATCTGAAAGGATCCTTTGATTACCCTTTTAAATTCAACCGTTCTTGGCTTGAGGACCCGGACTTCATTGACTGGTTTTTGCACTGGTGGTCCACATCCTTTGAAGTTGATTCTCTTGCTGGCATTGAAGATTTATGTCACTTTTTGCGCAGACTAAAATCTGCTACTAAAAGATGGACTAAGGATAAATTCGCTAGTTTGGATTTTGTATCCTCTAACCTCGAACTTACCATTGAATCTCTTCTCGCAGGCCCTTCTAAGGGCATTCTCACAAAGGAGCAAATTGTTCATTTGTCTCACCTTAATGTTGAGAGACAGAGGATCTTGGAACATTTCCAGCTTACCTAGCAATTGAAAAGCAGAACTAAATGGGCCCTCCAGGGGGATTCCAACACAAAAATTTTCCATGTTGTAGCCTCGGGGAGAAGGATACATAACTCGATCTGGTCTCTTGAAGACCCCGATGGCAATATGGTTGAGGATGAGGCATCTTTAAAAGAGTTGGGAAAGCTCACTTTGCCAACATTAACAAGGATGATGGTTTATCCAGTCTAGAACACCAACTTAAGGTGGTCTTGCTCTTCCCTAGACTGATTCCCATAGAACACTCGTCTCTCCTTTCTTTCCCAGTTAGTCCTTTGGAAATAGAACTCTCTCTCAAGGCCTTTAAAAAAGACCATAGCCCTGGCCCGGACGGTTGGCCTGTATAGTTCTACCTGCACTTCTTCGATCTCCTAAGCCCTGACAAGGACCTCGGGCTTTATCCTCCCTTCCTTGAACTCAACTTTCCTTGCTCTCATCCCAAAGAAGGACAAGCATCGGACCTTTGCCGATTTTAGACCCATCTCTTTATGTAACCTGCTCTATAAGCTCATCACAAAAATTATAGCTAGGAGGCTTAAGCCCTTCTTGGATCTGGGTATCTCTCAGGAACAGTTTGGGTTTCTTAAAGATCGTCAAATATCTGAGCCTATTGGTATTGTGCAAGAGGTTCTTCATTCAGTCAAAACTAAGAATATTTGCGCCTTTGTCCTCAAATTGGATCTTTCTAAGGCCTTCGATCGTGTTGACTGGACTTATGTCAGACTAATCCTAATCCAAATTGGAGTACCCCTCCTTACTGTAAATTGGATCATGGGATGCCTCTCTACTGTCAATTTTGTGGTCCTGGTTAATGGGACTCCCTCGAATTTTTTCACAGCTACTCGTGGTATCCACCAAGGTTGTCCTTTATCCCCCCTCCTCTTCATCCTTGTCATTGAGGGCCTTAGCCTTCTCATTCGGGATGCCAGGTCCAATGGTCTCATTCGGGGCATTCAAATCTCACCCTACCTTGCTCTTTCTCACCTCCTCTTTGTGGGCGATGTGATCCTTATGGGCTCAGGTACTCTTCTAGATTGGTCTGCCTTTGAGGTTATCATTGAGACCTTTTGGAAAGCCTCGAGCATGAAGATCAACATTGAAAAGTCTTTTTTTCTCTTTTACAATCTTAATTCTAACTGTCTAAATGCTTTTGTTGGAGCTCTGCCCTACAAAATGTCACTGCTTCAATCTGGGTTCAATTTTTTGGGTTACTACTTGAAACCTCTTGGGTATAGAGTTAATGACTAGCTTTGGATTCTTCAAAAACTGGAAAAAAGGATCAATCACTAAACCTTTCAGTACCTTTCCCTTGGGGGCAGATTGGTACTCGTTCAATCAGTTCTATCAAGTATCCATGTTTATTGGATGGGTCTTTCTCGAATCCCAGCCACCATCTTACAGAAACTCAGAAGAATCATGTTCAACTTCTTATGGCGCTCCTCTGAAAATAACAGCAAGTATCATTTGGCAAGCTGGAAGGATATTTCTTGGCCCAAGGAATATGGGGGCTGGGGTATCAAAAACCTCCTTTGGTTTAGCATCGCTCTGCGTCTCAAAAATATGTGGAGGATCCTCCATTCTAAAGGTCTGTGGTATCAAGTTCTCCATACAAAATATATGAAATGCTCCTTAGTGGTAGATTGGCTTAGAAGCAGACGTTTCAGCACACGCCGTGCCTCTGTTATTTGGAGAGGGTTTTTGCGGACTCTCCCATGGATAGGCACCCACATGGCCTGGCAGGTGGGGGATGGTGAAAATGTTCTCCTGGGAATCAATCCGATTGTTGGTTCTCACTCCTCCTTTAGCCTCCCAGACGACCTGATATCATATCTAGAAGATATGAATATTTGCACTCTCTCCCAGGATCGAAATTCTCTTCTTTATGCACAGAGCTATTGGTTAACTGCTGATGATGTAGATCTTGGGGGCTCTTACAATATTTTATGGAATGAATTCTCTTCTCCCCTATATTTGTTATGATTGATAGAGTGATCTCTTTTGGATTTCTATTCAGTGCCTTTTGGCACTCGGTAGATGTGGGTGTGTGGACAGTTCTCTCTTTATGATGAGACAGTTTTCTTATGGGATCACACATTTTAGCTGTTATGCCTTTCCCCCCCGACAGTTCTCTTGGGATGTTGATGGTATGCCAACCCGCTTAAGGGGAGAATGTATTGATGACCTTTGATTCTTTTTTAGAATAACAAGGACATGCTTTTTTCTTTCTGAAAAAAAAAAAATACTTTCTATGCTAAACATGAAATTTTTGGATGCCAATTTCATTGAGTTATTGTAATATGTAGAAATCCAATACCTTCCAAGAATTTTGTGTTCTAATTGTGTGACATCGTTCTTTGTGTTGTGAGGTGGAAATAACTTTTGAATTCTCTAGATATTGATAATCTCTTGGGTTCTTATATAATAATATATTATTTCCGACTTCCTCAACCATATGATAGCCTAAAAAATGGCGCCATGATTTTAGTATCAATCAAGGTTTGGGCTACGCGATATGGATACTTAGCTTTAACAGTTGAATGGCCTTTGGCATGGAAACACGTATTTACCTTCGTGCTAGAGTAATGTAATAGCAGGTAAAATTTAATGCAATAGTAGATAAAGAGAAGGAAAAACTTTACCACCACACCCAATGATGAGATCACCTTGTCGTTAGAGAAAACTGAGGACAAGGTCATCTACGTTTTCCCAATCAAAAAATAAAAAATTCAAATTTTAAAAATACACTTGTTAATAACTATTAGCATCTATTGAGAAAAATTCAAATATTGCACTGGACAAACATGATTAATATAGCTTCGCAATTTATATATATCCCCTGCTGAGGGACATAATAAAGCAGAAAGGAAATGTAAATCTATAGTATATGTGTTTATATTTCTCATATTCAAAGAAGATGGCTTAACTCATATATCATAGATTAACATATTGTATAGCAATAAGTATATAAATTCTAATAATTATTTTAGCTTTAATTAATTAGAATATTACTAAAAATATATACATTATAAAATTTGTATTTATATTAAACATTTATAGGGTAAAATTACAAAAATAATTACACCCATCTACGTGTTTAGATATTATCTCATATTTTGGATTTTCTTGAGGGGATCAACAAAATTTACTGAAGTGTAACAAGTAAAGAAGAGATTTGTTTCATTATGGTCTTATTTTGCTATGCTTAAATGCGTCTTAATAAAGATTTAAATAAGCTTCGCTTAAGAATTCACTCATTTAATTATTTATAAATCTATAATTCATTAAAGCTTTATACTTGGTACTCTTTTCGTTCTTTATTTATTATTTATTAAATAATTTTTGTTTTATTATTTTTCTTAATTTAATATTTATGTTATACCTTAAATGAATATTTATAAGGATCTGGTAATTAATTCAATGTTTAATATCTAAATGGCTAACTACACCTATAAATGTTTACCCACCACTTGACTTATAAATATAAAAATTATTTTATTAATAATTCAAAATTTATAATAACCATCATCTCATCTCATATTGTCCGGCAATGAATATGGATTCTATGTTCCAATAGCGAGCAAGCATTTATTGCAATGTTTTGTTGACTCGATTGGCCAACATAATCGCATCCTGCTTGGATTATATTTTCCACAGCTCAATTACAGATGCTTTTCCGGATAATAGTCGAGTTCACATGAATTTAAGCTATTGAATATTGAATAGGTAAAGGACACAATTCAGCCATTGACTTCATTACATGCTACCCCTTTCTGATACCAGAAAGCATCTGCCAAATAAGACCTGTCTGCTTTGCAGGGTGAACGTAATCATGCAAACAGAAAGGTGTAAGCATTGAGAACATCCATTATCACCATCTCCATATTATCCATTATCACCATCTCCATATTATCGAAGAAAATCCATTCCTAATTTCTAAAATAAATGGTTATTAAACAAAAGCTAAAATATATAATTTTATATCCATTATTTATATGGGATTGTTAAAGTTAATATAAACACAAAACAAATATTATTTAATAAATTAAAAAAAATAAATAACTAATATTAAAAAACAAAAATAAATTGCTACCTATTTCTTTAACCACCGTTTAACAAAGCTTATTTAAATCTTAATCAAAGTGCATTTAAGTATAACAAGATACGACTACCATTAATTGAATCCCTTTTATACACTTGTTACACTTTGGTAATCTTGTTGATCCCCTTAAAAATTCATCTATAAACATAATAATCTCTAAATATATTTCAACTAACCATAAACATTAAAAAAATTGGTTTATTAGTTTAGCAACTTTTTCTAATCAAAATCTAGTTATATTGGTTGGAATTTGAATATATTAAAAAAGTTAAATACATTTTCGAAAGAAAAAAAAATGTAATTTGAAAAATAAAATAAAAAAACAATTTAAAAAAAAACTAATTTTTAAATTAAATATTAAATTCTTTGAATCTAAAAATCTAACCACAACTACAAAACGAATAACATAAGAGTTCTTGTGAGGGCACGTATATCCTCATTGAAACTTGATTATCTTAGAAGACTTCCCGCGCTTCGTGAACTTATTGTATAGGAAATGAAATATGATTGATATGTTAATTAACAATTAAAATAGTGTGATTTGTTAATTTTTGTCAAACGAATATCCAAGTCACCAAGTCAAATAGTTGTCACGTTTGCAACTTTTCCCTACATAGTGAAAGTATTGTGGACATGTCCATTTTATCATAAAATATCTATAAGCTGAATCATCAACTTTGGAATTTTTAATTTCTGATTGTGATTATTTATCTTATTTTCAAAATATATAAAATATTTAAGAAATAAAAAACAATTTTGGAATTTCTAATTTAGTGTGATTATTTATTTTTTCTTAATAAAAAAAATTATTTTTGTTATTCACGGAGAATGGAAAAATACATCATAAATTGGATGAGTGTTATCGACTTGATTAGGGCGCCCACAAGATCATGCTACCCAAATATAATGCAATGGGAGTGCGCGAGCGGGCCTAATCGACAACACGCACGCGCTCCCGCTTCGGCAGTGGTGAACCTCCACGCCGGATTGCGAGCGTGGGAAATAAGAGCACGCACGCGCATGTGGACATGCTCGCGTTCCTATGCATGCACGCACGTTTTGGGCGAGATCGCAAACAAGGACGCGCTTGCGTCCCTGTGTTTTAAAAAAAACAAAACAGTGGGCATTGTTTTTTGTTTTATAGCCACCCGCGAGAGCACAAGGAGGAGACAACGACCCCCAAGGAGACGAAATCGACCCCCAAGCAGTCCAACAAACTTGTGCAAATCGCCTAAAACAACGTTGGAGTAAGGTAAATAGAGTAGGAATGCAAATTTTTTTGTTTATTTCATTGTTTTTATTGGTTTTAAAATAAAATACAAAATTAAAAAAAAATGAAAATGAATTGAAATGGGCAAAGTTTGATACTGCAGGCACAAATTACCTAACCACAATGACCAATACCAATGAACCATCCCAAGAAATAAATGAAACAAACCAAACAGAGGACCCAAACCCCAAATTAAACGAAGAAAACCCCAAAGATGAATTAGACAAGGATTTGAACCAATTAAGAATTTTGAGTGATGAATTGAAGAACACGAGGGAACCCTCTCGGGTTTCCCTCGCCACATCAATACAAAACATTATAGAATCTATCAACATTGCCCATAGTGAGATAACCAGTTTGAGCGAATATAGGGCTCGAATGAGAGAGAATCATAGCACTGGTATATCCAAAGAGGATATAAAAAAATTGAATATCACAAAATCCCAACTCTGGAGCAAATTTACAGATCCTAGAACAGGACAACCTCCAGATGTGAGGAAGAGGCGAGTTTGCATGGACTGGTGTAATTATCAGCCATGGAGAGAAAACTGGAGGAAGAGATGGCTCATGGTTTTTGATAAGCCTCGATGCAACAATATCGAGGTCCCACAGTATTTTCTCAGGAAACTGTGGGCTGAGTTTTTTTAGGGTTCCATGTGAACTAATTCGACAACACCACATTTGTGGCTATGTCCTCGCAAAGTGAGCAAGACCCCCCCCCCCCGAGAGACACACTTCTACATGGTCTACTAGTGGTGGGCGAGGGATAGTAGATACAGGTGGTAGCTAGGTGGATCCATCCAGATCGACGAGACTAGTGCCACATCATTGTTCTCGTTGTGGGAATCCATGCCAGGTTCCCACGCAGGAGCATGGCACAAAGAGCTACTTACACCAGGTTAGTCATTATTTTAGTTAATGTCATAATTTCTAATAAATTTAACTTAAAATCAGATGTTGATGACTTGATTTTTTTTAATGTACAACTATTCAATGCTGAGTCTCCAACACATGGGTGGGAGGACACTGGTTCCTTCAACCTAGATGGAGCCATGGCGGCTGCAGAGGACATCGCAACACCATACACATAGGAAGTTTTCTTTTAGTAATTAAATTTAATGTTAGTAGTTAATTTTGTCGTCCAAGATATGTATCTCTTGTAATTTGTTTTATTATTTTCATCATTTTTATTGTTTATTGTTATTTCTCTGCGATCCTATTTTTCTAACAAGGTCATGAGAGAAAAAAATATTCTACCACACTATCTTAAAATTCATTCAATTCCTTCAAAACTGAATGAAATGTTCTCTTACCTTAATTGGTAAGAAGCTAGGAAGTATGTTTGACATTGGTGAAAAAATGAGGGACCTAGAAAAAACTTATGTGGAAAACATTTACATGGAGATGCACTAAGATGATGGGTTAGATAATTAAATTATTAATTAATGAATTGGGTCTTAGTTGTATTGTTAAGAATTGAATATGTGAAAATAACCATTATCTGCTCAATATGCTACCTATAATAAAACCTTAGAAGAAAATGTACTAAGAAGGGTATTCTCAATTAGGATACCATAAAAATTAGGTTTGAAATAGGAGGAGAAGAGAACTCATAGCCATGTCAAATCTAGACCAGAAAGGAAATGAAGCATAAGCAAGGTTTACTAGGGCTAACTAGTCAACTAATTTGTATATAAGGAAACTTTAGCATCAACAATGGATAGAATTTTCAAAGATATAGTTAAGGAAAATATAACAAACACTTACCCTAAAAATCATCCATCCTTTGATATTGCATAAGACAAGCATATGATTTTTTAATATCATTTCAAGGATCGACGAGAAAGTCTAAGGAGTAAGCCCATAAACATTGTGGATATTCTCTAAAATAGAGAAAAATGTAACATCCCTCAAAATCATAATTTAAAAGAAAATTTATTATGCAAGCTTGGGACTGTTATTATCACTATCATATCATTGATGTTATGTCGCTTGATTGATTTGTGACTTCTATTGTATCACTTAATTATTTCTTGTCAATCGTCGCATATTTATTTAAATTTTTGGCCCATATTTAGTTAATATTTAATAATTGAATCTAAATATTTTTGTGCAAATATGCAGGTGTCCGCAGGATTGAGTGATGAGCCATCCCCATTGAGGATCAATAGATCTCCTAGTGAGCATGTATCTTGTAATAAAGTATAAATTTAACTTCAGTTTTGATGGCTTACATTCATATAGTTATATTTTTTATGTACTAATACACGATGGCATGAATATGTATGCAGGTCCCACTACACAAGCACGTCGGTGTCACTATCTCTCCATCAACTGCCTTTTTCTCACCATATATGCCAGGTGTAGCCC
>LPNX011202847.1:20563-24479 GCA_001517045.1 Pseudotsuga menziesii | reverse complement strand
TTTTCCCATGTTTCCACCCCCTCCCCTCCGACCACATTACACCATCCATCCACATTCACCCATCCCTCCACCCCATCCTAGACCTCATCCCCCTCCCCCATATTCCCCCACAACCCTCGTTTCCTCTTCCAGGGTGGCCCGTTCCATTCTACAGCCAGTTGGCATTTATCGCCAAACATCACCACTTTGCCCACTCTACTCCACGCCCTCTCCCACCTGCTCCCTAGTGTTGTATCCAACGTCGATGTGGCTACATCCTCCACTATGACATCCACCCTAGCATCAGAGAAGGTTGTACAGCTCACTGCTCCACCTATCGCCTCTGAGGACCAGCCGATTGCTCCACATGCCAGCCCCTAGGACCATCCTGTTGTGCTCACGGTGAGATTGATTAGTTTATGAAAATATCATGCAATATTAATGAAAATTAACATAGCAATAAATTGTATGAGTTATCTTATTGTTTAAATGTCGCCCGGTGGCATTTCCAAGAGACTTGGATCACAGAGGAGGGTAGCGTGCTCACCACTTACGGTCTCATCTCAGGTGAGCTATTTAAAATTTGAAAATGTATTTTTGATATTTAAATTTTTTTTTATACTTGTATAATTTCCTATTGGAGTTGACATTTGATTGTTGTCGTTTCAGAGCCCAAGGGGAGGTGGTCAAAGTGTCCAGAAGAACCGAGCTTCCTCTAGCTCGAAGAAGAGGAAGATCAATTTTGGAGTTGCACCTGGGAGCTCTGAGGGTGGGAAAGAGTACTCAGATACCCTCCTATGTACACTAGCAATGATGTGGTATTTTTCCATATTTTGTATAGGGCACGAATTTCCATATTTTGTATGTACGGCATGAGTTGTCATTTTGGCATGAGTTGCCATATTTTGTATATGATTGGAAATTTTTGTATATTAATATATCATTTTGTACTTATTTATATTACTTTGTCTTTTATGACATATTTTCATACATTATGTCGAATGCAATAGTAGTTTATAGTTGATGCGCTTGCAATACTTATTGTTGATGAAGCAAAAAACTCTGTATGTTCACAATAAAATGCATACAAAAGTTAACACTTTAGATTAGTTAACAAAAAAATACACAAATTCATAAACATGTACAATAACAATGATAATTGAACTCTAACTCCTATAGAAACCTAACTTGTATTGAACCAACATACTAACACCTACAGTCTTATTCATTGTCCAAATTGCAATAGAAAGCACTTGTTTTCCTTCAGTATTTACATAGTAATTCTAACCTTTGGCCTTATACTCCATTTTCTATCATTGACTAACCCTAGGATTGTCTATCAAACTAGATAGTAATACTACCTATTAGGCAGCCATAAGACACACCTAAACTATTCTATTCTAGCCTAACCCTTTCTAAAACCCTTTCCCTAGACTCCTACCTTTCCCTTTTGGACAGTCCTAGAACACCCCTAACTCATCCAGTTTGGACAGCCCTCAAACACCACTAACTCATCCTAAGCTCCCCTAACTTATTCACTATAATATCCTATTTAGGGCAGCCCTAATAGCCTTCTTACCCACCTATCATATCCTAAGGTCACTTCCTTGCCTTCCTATCTCACCCACTTACTAACGCCTTACCTCAAATTTGTCCATAACCCAATTTAAAGTGGCACAAAGACACCCTAAAGGGACTGTATATAAACAATCATTCCTAGCCATACTTAAACAAATTTGATAGTGGTATATAAACATCCATAACTTGGCAAAATACTAGAAAAGTCATTGAATTGCTTGCAAGTCATTGTGTCATCAAAAGCCAAGTGAATATACTTCTTATCATTCCTACTTGATTGGAAATTACATCGTGGACTGTCATAAGACATTTTACTTGACTGGAAATGACATCTTGGATTGTGATAAGACATTTCACTTGATTGGAAATTTGATTTGGTTTAACAGTCCCATTGGCTTGGAAACTTGTCCCTTATAAAATTGTTTATCGCTGATGTTTACTTAAAAAGATTTTACCTTTGCTTGACAAGATAAAAAGTGAAATATAGGACTGTCATAATGCTAAATGCTTGGGTGGAAATACTTTTATGTCAGTTGCAAAAGAGGTTGACTTTGTATGATATGATGATAGCATCCCATCAACACCACTAACATGCTTCAACCACATGCATAATTGAAATGAAAACATCCCATAATGATAACGTCCCATAAAAATACCACTTACATGCTTCATCTTGATGGCCTACACAAGTGCATGATGACCTATCCAAAGTTCTGCACTTATGATATCAAACGAAATAAACACCATTAAAGTTTACTTAACAAATTCAACCCAAAATTATCTAAAATTAGCATTCATAACCAATGCTATAATCTACCCAATCATAAAGATAATATAAGCTAAAATTCAAATCTCCACACTATAATTGTTTTCGTCATTAGGGTTTATAAACCCTAATCTTCTTTCATCATAGAAGCACATGGCATTTAAGGAAAGTCTAGCTAGGATTAACATTCCAGGAAAGTCTAGCATGTAACTATTCATTAATTACAATAGTGTTAGCTAGGGTTTAGGATAACAAAGAAATTCAATTCATAACCTAGGGTTTAATTCAATTGTAACAATTTGATAATTTTATTATTGTTGATTCGCCTCCTAAACTTCTCTAAAAATCATCCTTGCATTTGCACACATTGGTATTTGCATTTGTGAACATATGAAATAGTAAGTAGTTCCTATTAATCCCAATAAAATTATTTCATGTATGTGCATATCCTAGGTATAGGGCCTTTTGGTTTCTACTTAAATGATACTAACCAATCTAATGATATATACCTAAAGATCTCATAAAACCCTAGTTCCATCTCATAACTTGTGAACCCTAGTTATAATATGAAATTTTTAGTTCATAAAACCCTAGTTGGTTTTCAATTTGTAAGTGTATCCTACGGCTATATGGCCTTTTGGTTTCTACTTAAATGATACTAACCAGTCTAATTTGATCTTCATGAAACCCTAGTATACAAGTCTCAACGAGATTGTAGTTCATGAAAACCTAGCATCCATTAACGTATCCACACTATAATTGTTTTCCTCGTTAGGGTTTATAAACCCTAATCATCTTTCATCATAGAAGCACATGGCATTTCAGACAAGTCTAGAACTAGTTTTGATGTCAACATGTCTATCCTAGGATGATTCCTCAAACCCTATGTCTTTGTCTATTGCATCAACACAAGCACCAAGACCTCCATGGAAAATCAACTAAACTTAAAAAAATATTCTTTTAAGCAAGGAATCAAAAGAAGCTCGAGACTTATCTAGTTAAGTTTTCCATGGTCTTTCCCTAACCTCCATGTATCACACAAGAACAAGACTGCAATATCACCAAAGACATTAGCTCTTTTCTTTGTATATTCTACAGCGTTGGAACCCTAACTCTACCTCCTTTTCCTTCACAACAAGAGCTATAGATTCTGCAAGAAAACCATCAATTCCTCTCGTATTATATCTCCTTCTTCAAGGTTTACTTACATATATAAACCCTAGTGTCCTCATGCATATCCAAGTTTCATCATGTAATGCATTCCTCCTCTAGTTGTGTACCACATATTCTTGTTCCCAATGCTCCTCGACATATGTGTTAGAGGTGGTTACAATGCTCCAATTCTTATTCTCAATATGTGTGCCAAGGTGGTTACTATGCTCATTTTTTCTCCTCAACATGTGTGTGAAGGTGGTCACTATGGTCCAATATTTCACTTATCTTCATCCTAATATCACAAGGCAACCCAACAAAATAAACCCTAGACCAAGTGTACATTAACACCATGAAGATACATCCCTTTAGGGAACTATTTCCAAGCATATAACATATCTAGAACCTCTTATTACAACAAATTACAACATCAATAAATCT
>LPNX011202847.1:563-18063 GCA_001517045.1 Pseudotsuga menziesii | reverse complement strand
ATCATCCTACTCCTTATCATCATCATTGTCATCATCCTCATCATCATCATTGTCACCCTCCTCCTCATCATCATCATCATTGTTCATCATCATCATTCCATTGCAAATGCTTGAAAATAAAATTCAATATATTGTGAATACAATATTTGAGAAAACTTACTAAAAAGTTCGACCTACAAGAAAACTCCTTCATTAAGAAGACTTACTAGAAGGTTTTGTTTACTAGAAAGTTCCTTCAATAGAAACTATATATAGGAGTAGAAGCAATGAAACAAGATGACTTGTGAAGTATTTTGTAATTGGTGTTTGGCCTCATTTGGGGGTGTCCTCCTCAAACAAACAAATGAATAATGTTTTCATCAATAAAGATATTGCTATTGTAATATTTTGTTATCTACAATTGTCTATTCATGTGGTAATTCCATCTTTTCATACTAAATTCTTGCTTTGTTGTTTTATTTATGATATGAATTTCCAATTATGCTATTAAGTTACATAACATATGAACTAGTGTAATAGTATCCAACGCCATGGAAAATTTTAAGAATCCATAGTTTTTTCAAAGTGTAAAAACCTTGGTGAATCATAATAATTCTTAAATTTGCAACGATAAAATGTTTGGTGATTTTTTTGAAAAAATATTTAAATTTCTAAGGAACTATAGAGTTTTTGGACAATTTTGGCGACTTTTAGAGTAAAAAAGTTATCCCATCAAAATTCTATGAATTAGTTTTGAAAAAACCACAACTTCTAAATGGGTCAGTGCAAGAAGATGAGGGACCTTTTAGATGCAATCCTAGTTTTCAAAAACAAGATCACGTTACCAAAAAATACAACACATTTCTGCTACATAGCACTTGCTATGGTTCAACCCAATCCTGACATGTCATGGGACATGTAGGATAGGAAGCCATATCGCGTACGCATTATATAAATACAAAACAAGCTCGTGATATGTGGTTATAAAACGTGTACGCAATTTGGAAAAAAATAATAATTTAAATACACATGCCCAAAACCCGCGGCCCATTTTAACAATCAAGAACGCGAAAACAAAGGCCAATTGGAGCGTTTTGGAGCAAGTTAACTGCTTGGAATTGTTGGAGGAGCTGATTTAGGTTGAGGGGAGGAGATTTCACTCGTGAATTGTCATCCGACAAGGTAATTCAATCACCCAAAGCATTCTTTTTTTGTCAATTTTTAACCTATAATTGTATTTTTTAATAGAATAATCAACCCAACAACTCCCAAGCTAATGTTTGATGGATTAAAACTAAAATAGGCTATAAGAATAAACAACATAATGTCTAATAGATATTCAATGTTCCAAAAGGATAGAAATATATAAAACAAACACAAGTATAATCCCAACTTGCATAGAATTTGATGGACAATGCAAAGTTTGAATTGGGATACTAGTGAGAGTGCCCACCTGTAACATGCATAGTCAAACCTTCAAATGCAATGATTGTGCTGGACTTAACATAAAGCGCAATAAAATTTAGCAATTATTTTCATAGATAGGTGAATGCCAACATTTTAAGATACATAGTGAATGAGGGATCCAAATGTAACAACCAATATAATCATCAAAATGGAAGAAAGAGGAAATTATGATCAAAATATGCAAGTTGGACCCTCATCTTGATCAGAATTCCATATTTAACAATCCTTTGACACAATAAAAAACACATATGACTATATAAAGGGATTGTAATTTATAGAAGAATATCAATACTCAACAATACCATGTGAATCCATCGAACTATTCATTCTGAATGTCCCAGACATACATAGAGTCATATAGAACAACTGGTGTAAATTTATAAGCTGTAAAATCTCACAACAACATTTAATTCAAGAGATCTACTTGATCCTGAGAGTTGAATGAACGACAATTTATAAATTCATAATCACCACGAAATGTTGAGGAAAGGTGAGCACTCCATACATCATATGCCTGAAATGTGGCTTGGTTTTTTACATAATGTCAGCTTTCTAACATTTGATTACGCATATCCCTAGATCTAGCAAAGACATAAATGACTTTACTCAAACAGTCTATGCCCCTGCATCACTAGGTTTATCAACCATTTTTAAAAATAGCAAAAACAATGGGTAATATATTTCTACATGTCGAGTCTCTAAGCTCATCTACAACCAATTGTAGTCCAGTCCACAAATTCTCCATTTTCCATGTAACTTTTGGTTGGTTTCCATGGTTATACAACAATGGAAATGGTGAACACCCATGAACTACCTATATTGCGTCGTGAGAGTGTTCCCAACCATGATCGAGTCAATTATATTTAGAGGATATGGTGGCAGCCCTGTATCACCCCTTTTCTTGCCTCACATGTCCTAATAGTCCCTTGCCCCTTTCTTTTACATATCCAAGGGACGTAAAGGCCAAAACATGTCAAAATAGCATTCCTAAATTCAAAGAAGTTTAAGCCCAAGTGTGCATGGAAAAGTCACCAATGAGGGTGAAGAAGTTCCTTAAATTCTAGAAAGAAGTTGAATGAAACTCACTATTTAATTGTTAAATGTTTAATTTTAAGTTTTAAATGTATGTAAGTGAATGCCATTAAATTGCTTGTAACTTTAGTTTTCCTTAATTTACATTTTCAATTTTGAAGAGATGTCATTATATACCATGTATACGTTTCTAATGATTTCCTTATTGATTTTTTTATTGCAGTTGCCCCTATGGACACCAATGCTGAAATATTGATTGAGCTTGCCTAGTTGAGAGGTCTCAGTACTGCTTTTAGTGGTGGTGATAGGATTCAATGTTCACTTGCATCCACTTTGGATGCAATTGTTGAGACTATTACATTGTCAAGCAACATACTATATGATATTACTTCATATAGAGAAAGAAAAAGACGTGAGTATGCTGATGGGCTTAGCTACAGTGCAATAAAAAAGTTGAAAATTACCAAAGAGCATATATTTTCATTGTTTAAAGACCCTCGCACAAGGGAAATCCCAAATGTAAATAGGCCACATATCTCTATCGAGTGGTGCACATATAAACCATTTGTTGATAACTGGATGGACATATGGTATATTGTTTTTGATATTACACCACACAACAACAGGGAAATCCCCTTGTATTTCCTTCAAAAGATGTATGCAAAGTTCGTGTTGGGTAAACACGTAAACTATTTTGATATATTGGCATTTCAGGGGATCGGTGGGGGGATGCCCCAAAACCGACCCAATTTCAGGCTTCGAGACGTTGATCGCCCTATCCCTGCACCTCGCAGGTAGTTTCCTGGGCCAGATGTCCCACCTATACATCGTGTTATTCCATAGACACGTGATGCATTTTTGAGTTTGGCATGGGCAGTTGTTCGCCATAGCTCTATGGTTCAACATATGGGTGAGGAAGGGACATCTTTCCCTGGTGTGGTACATACATTAGGTCGTCATGGTGCAGGACCATCTTCTAGTGCACTACCCTCATCTACTGCAGGACCATCTACTAGTGCAGCACCATCAGCACATTCCCAGCCTACTTTTGAGCCTCATGAGTACACATCGTGTGGTCATCCATGCTATGGTCTTTCGTCAGATGTTGTCTTCAGTGGGTTTTTGAGTGATGTATGTATATGGTTAATTGTAATAAATTCTTCATTTATTTTCCTCTTTGTACACATATGTATAGTTTGAGCTAATATATTAATTTTGTGAACTTGCAGTTGATGCTTTATGCTGGCAGCAACGCCCCAGAGTATCATGTTCCACACTCTACACAAGGGCATGACATTCCATCCAGTGATCCCTTGGTTGGTGGAGAGATTCCTATAGCACCCATTGTCATATCTCACACCGAGGTAAACATTTTAAAATTTCAGTGTTTTAATACTTGTTAATTTGTTAATTTCCACATATTGTACATGTTAGTTCACTAATGTTATCTATGGTCTAATATTTACAATTATTAAACTTGCAGATGCAGGATCCTTCACAGGGGAAAGCAGTGATGGAGGTAGGATCCATGGTCGTATCGACCGAGGAAATATCTGGGCAGATGCCAGATCCTTCACGAGGGAAAGCAGTGATGGAGGTAAACATTTTAAACATTTAAAAAATGTCATTTTTTAAATACATGTATGTTCGTTGAATGATGCATGTCTAACTACATGAACTCTTGTTGACTATAGGCACCAACTGAAACACCTGGACCATTTTCTGGAGTTGTATCTCCTCATAGGCCATATGTGAACAAGGGTCAAGTGTATATGAGACGGCCTACTCCTAGAAAGAGTGAAGTTCTCCATGACCATGGAGATACTGATACCATGGTAATTTGTATATCCTTCAATGGTATTTCGTGGTTAACTTGAAATCCAGTGCATAAAATTTTTTGTTAATGTTTGATTTGCATGTTTACTGCATCATGAGCCAGATTTTACTATTGAAAACCTTGCAGGGATGGTTGATGCAGTAGTTAGTGTTGCATCTACAATGGAAACAAGTCACACAGAGGTACAACTATTTCAACATGATCGTTACATAGTTTATTATTGTTGGCGTATGTTTATTCATGCGTGTCTAACTATTTCAACATTTGGTGATTGTAGCCACCGACAGCAAGAGTTATTGATGCAACAGTCAATGTGGTATCTACAATAACAACAAGCCACACAGAGGTACAACTATTTGAACATGATACAGACATAGTGTGTTTTGTTGTCTATTGTTTATTCATGCACATTTCTAACTATTTCAAGATTTGGTGATTGTAGCCACCACCACCAGTTCTTGCCCCCTTTGGTTTGACCATGGATGCGACCATCCTTCATGTTCAACCAACAGATCCATTTGCTACACAAGAAACACAATCCCCTTTGTCACAATCTCTCACTGAGGTGAGATGTCCATTAATGAACAATTTTTTCATGCAATGTCCATTAAGATTTTCATAATTTTTTAGTTAATTTAGATATGGTATTTTATTGAGCTAATGTATTAGTACATAGTTAGTTGAATTCAACAATTGATATTTAATTTGCAGGATCCAGAGATGCACACTGGTCCTATAGTTGTGCCTACAGGATCACCCTAGAGAAAGAACAAGAGGAAGCTTGAGTTTTGATGTGTCTTATGGGATATGTACATTTCGATACATGTACATGTGGCTTGGACAGTTTTGGATACATGTACTTTTGGAGACATGTACATTGACATTTCACTTACATGTACATGTGTCTTGGATAGTTTTGGATAGTTGTGGAGACACATGTACTTCTAGTTACTTTTGGATATATATGTACTTTTGGAGACATGTACATTGACATTTCAGTTATAAATGAATGATACATTTCACTTTGAATTTGTTCTTTGGTTTCCACATGTTCTTGTGTCAATCTATTGTATTGATTTGTGAGGATTATCTATTACTTATGAATGCACTATGTCAAAATAAAAAACTATTATATTTAAAGGTTTAAATGATCTCAATACATGCACACTAAAGTCAAAGTTATTGCTCATATAATTTAATAAATATAAGTGCAATACAATGTATTTCAAGGTTTCAATGAACTCACTACTTGCACACCAATTGGATATATCTAATTAAAAATTGTGAGTTTGGATTCATTAAATTACAAGTTAAGTCAATGGTCAAGTGTAATTTAATAAAACTAAGTGCAATACATTCTTCACATTTCATCAACAACCAACAACACTATTCAACAAACCTCATGCACCCAATGAATAATCACTCAGCATTAAAGGAACTGCAATAGAATCCAAAGACTGAGAACCAACTTTGTGAATCAACATGATTTGAAGCATAAGTCCACCAGATTTGAAAAAGTTCAGTTTGACATTAGAGTGATTCTGAATTGAGTTGTGACAGTAAGATAAGATTAGGGTTAGGATTAGGGTTTCCTTGGTAGGGTTATGGTTATGGGACATGCATGTTAAACAATAAACCCTAGTTAGGGATAGGGTTTTCCAAGTTTGACCTTCGTTGGCATGAAATGCATTGTCCAGCTTTGGCTCTCATTGGCGTGACTACATTGTCCCTACTGAGCGAAACCCTAGCTTCAGAAACCATCATAGACGAAGGTCACTGGGAAATGGATAGGAGGGAGAGGCCCCTCCCTAGATAAAATCCCATGTCACGAATCCAACATAATCGATGGTTCGTCGATCGAAGGCCCAAGCATCGATCTATGGCGAGTTGCAGGTCACCTCCAGATACCATTCAGGGACACCTAGTGGACTTGGGCCCAGTGAGCAAGAAACCTCATGTAGCGGAAATTTTGAATTTTGTCAACTCCTTCTAGCGTGTTTGGGCATGGGAAATATGGCAACGCCAACTGCATCCCCACCATCCATGGCTTTCCATATTTGGCTCTCGTTGGCGTGACTGCATTGTCCCCTACTGAGCGAAACCCTAGCTTCAGAAACCACCATAGATGGAGGTCACCATGCAATGGACAAGAGGGAGAGCCCCCCCTAGCTAAAATCCCACGTCATGAATCCAACGAAATTGACGTTTCATCAATCAAAGGCCCAAGAATTGATCTATGGCGAGTTGCAGGTCACCTCTAGATACCATTCAGGGACACCTCGTGGACTTGGGCCCAGTGCGCAAAAAACCTCACGGACCGGCAATTTTGAATTCCATCAACTCCTGCTAGCGTGTTTGGGCATGGGAAATATGGCAACACCAACTGCATCCCCACCATCCATGGATTTCCATCTTTGGCCCTCATTGGTGTGACTGCATTGTCCCCTACTAAGCGAAACCCTAGCTTCAGAAACCACCATAGATTGAGTTCGTCAGGTAATGGATAGGAGGGAGAGGCCCCCCCTAGATAAAATCCCATGTCTCGAATCCAACGGAATCGATGGTTCATCGATCGGAGGGCCGAGCATCGATCTATGGCGAGTTGCAGGTCACCTCCAGATACCGTTCAGGGACACCTGGAGGACTTGGGCTCGGTGCGCAAAAAACCTCATGGAGCAAAAATTTTGAATTTTGTCAACTCCTGCTAGCGTGTTTGGGCATGGGAAATATGGCAACACCAACCGCATCCCCACCATCCGTGGCTTTCTAGCTTTGGCCCTCGTTGGCGTGACTGCATTGTCCCCTACTGAGGGAAACCCTAGCTTCATAAATCACCATAGATGGAGGTCATCGGGAAATGGATAGGAGGGAGAGGCCCCCCCCTATCTAAAATCCCATGTCACGAATCCAACGGAATTGACTGTTCGTCAATCGGAGGCTCGAGCATCGATCTATGGCGAGTTGTAGGTCACCTCCAGATATCATTCAGGGACACCTGGTGGACTTGGGCCTGGTGCACAAAAAACCTCACGGAACCACAATTTTGAATTTTGTCAACTCCTTCTAGTGTGTTTGGGCATGAAAAATATGGCAATGCCAACCACATCCCCACCATCCGTGGCTTTCTATGCATCAACGACTTAATGGTACTTTTGAGTTATTGAGCTATCATTGCTAGTATGTTGTTTTGTTTCAGGATTTTTATAATACATGATCAATGAGAAACATGAGGAAATGATTTTATTGTTATCTTTTAATTGGAAATTAAACTTCTTAATTAAATTATATCTTTTAATTGAAAATTAAAATATCACAATTTCAAGTACACCAATGACCCAACATGTTAGCCTCCCAAAATTTTCTATTATGCATATGAAACATTAACCTTTTGAAAGAATGAGAGGTTCCAAATTTTGTTTGTTTATTAAGTTTATCACTTAATATCTTCACATGCATGATGTTTACCTAATTCACATGCATAATGTTAGCGCATGTTACTTTTGAGTTGTTTGTGTCAATATTAGTAGGTTATTTTCTTCCACTTTCAATGTTCAAAAAAACATAATCAACTAAAAACAAAGTTAAATAAATCTCTTTTTATATTTTACTATCTTTTAAGTAGAAATTAAACTTCTCAATAAAAAGAAATGAGATGAAATTCCAACACTACTAGGCACTACACCTTTGGCAATGGACATGCAGGTATAAGAGGTGAGTTGTTAAGAAGGAAATTATACAAGCCTTAAAACATAAGTTTATCGTTGCGTCATCTTGTTTCCATCATCCTAGTTACATATATATCGGCTGAAAACATTGACAATATTACCTACTTAAAAAATTAGGGTAGAGAGCCTACAAAGAACTTTGATAGGTATGACCTACAGAGGTACATGTATGTATTCTAATGTTATGTATATCCTATGAATGAGATCTTGAAATGTTCATATGATTGATATATATGGTTTATTGATCATATGTAAAATTTGGCATGTTCATTAACTTGACATACAAGAGAACTTTTGGCATATTTATAAACAACATTATGGAAAATTTTGCATATCAAGAACACAAAATTGACATATTCATAAGAGACATACATGGGGAAATTTAAATTATGATACATACCCCATCATGCTAGATCCCACCTATTATCATACAACCAAGCCCTCTGGATCATCTCTTATAGTGATGGTCTCCATTAGTCTCTCGTGCTCTGTATCTGGTAAGAAGTAGCGTACCTTCGATGAATTTTGGCTAGGCATTGTTCGTACCTGGAGGTTTGTACCAATGATCAAGTTGGTAAAGTGATACACACTTGCACCTGGTTTGTAATCCCTGTAAACATAACCACCCTTCTTTCTTGCATTGTTGTCATGTGTAATGTATTCACCTTTAACAACCATAGACCCAGTGGGGAAGTGGTTGTTTTCATCATCAGTCATGGACATAATGAGGGTTTGCTTTCCCTGTATACAACGTGCCAACCAGTAATCACCACCCCATTCACTATCTTTTGAGGCAACCACTGCGTATATGTGTCTTGCATAGTATGATTGTAGGTATATGATCAAATATTTTCCATGTGATACAAGGCAATTAATGTGAGTTTCAAGACTATGTAAATTTAACAAAAAAATGTTAAGGAAATGCATCATACCAGGTTGTACAAGGTCTGATACATGATCAAAATCTATAGAAATATATGATTGGTCTTCTTCCAACAGAGTTAACTCAACAATTGCACGTTGATCAAGTGAAAGTGATATGTGATCCCATCCATCAACCCAATCCAATGATTCACACACATCCCAGTCACCATCACAACAAGGTGGGAAAAACAAGCGAGTTTTCTGGTACAAATTTCAAATACTGGGTTATCAGAACTTCGAACCGAATAAAAGCCATGAGTCCCAGGAACAGTCTTGCATTCCCATGCATGTGAACGATCTATGTCTACCACCTCCCAAAAAAATCTCTCCACATGTCTCTTTCTTGTGGATTCTACTCGCATAGCTGATTCCTCTCCCATTACTGACGTGCACCACCTGACTATAGATTGAGCATTTCGAATAGTAGATATTGTAGATAATTTCATTTCCTCTCTTCGTAGGGATGTTTTGACACATGCTCCGGCTCCATCATGCTCTCCTTTGCCATGCCCAGTCTCAAAATAGTTCCACATATGTGGAACTTTGTAGTTTTTATGCAATGAACACAACCATTGAAATATGCGTGCATTTTTTAACTGACCAGCACATCCATCAGACCAAATCCAGTGTCGATCCATTTGTATGTTCCTACCCTTCAAATGATCATAGAACATGATGAATCAATGACGTACATAGTGGAAGTCATGGCACCTATCATCACTTATGTAGAAGTGATATTCCTTTAGAATTTCTCTTTGCTCTTCATTACTATTTGGGCCATGCCTATATGTGATATGCACCATCAAGGAAACCTGCTCAAAGTGATAATACTGGATTTGGATCTTATTTTGAGGTTGCAGAGTGTAGTTCTCGGCAAAATCAACAACTGAAAGTATAGTACCACGAGGAAATCTATCTCTGCATATTCTAAACTTCTCATCTTGCCATCGTGCCAAGTAGACATGTTGAACATATTGACATGTCTTTTCAATAAATTCCTTGACAAAGACACTAACTTATACCAGTTGACACAAAATGATTTCAATATCAGGTTTTTTTGTAAGTAAGGAATGAAATGCAACTGTTCAAACATAAATTTATAGATAAATGCATGTACCTGAGATGTCACCAATTGTATTTTTTTGCTTTCTTTCCCTGGGACTATTTCATCGTTGATATATTTGAAACTTTTCATGTCTGTAACCATATTCCCAAATTCATTGTCTCCAGTCTCGTGCATACATTGGCTCAATAATGCCATTCTAGCACAATTGGAGCAAGTTCCATCCAAACAGTATTTTGCATAGTAAGTTTGCCCCTCAGGCTTATTGCACATGATACTATGAATGAATTCTCTTGATGAGGTCGGTGGAATTGTCAAGGAGAAATCCTGCACATGGTTAGTATGCAACACACGATGAATGTACAAAAATGTTTCATAGTAATATTCATATTCTACATGGTATCTACAATAACAAGTGTTACGAAGAGTATTTATTCTAACATACCAGGGCTTACATTTCTCAAAAGATGTTTGCCCCAAATTCAATTGTCTATGTTCATTCCTAAATTTCTCGTATAGTTATGTCTGTGTTATATCAAGAAGATGCTTAATATGTAGTTCACGGTCCATTGAACCCCTTCTTAGTTTTAGTACATCCTTTTGGTTTGAAGAAGGCCTAGTATGATCATGCCAAAAACTCTGCACTAGTCCCTTTACTACATCAACTAGCTTCATGTCACGACGTGGCAACCAACCAATAAAGGACCAAAAATCTGTCTGGGAGGTTTTGTCAAGATGTTCTCTTCTAATAGAATACCTACGGAGGGTTTTTACATCCAAATTAACTAGTTTAGATGTAGGCTCGAGAAAACGAAGGACCCTAGTGTTCTTATTTACAATTTCTTGTGACAACACACGACGAGCCGCATTGCAGTCCTTTGACTATGTGTTCTTACCAATTTTACCAAAGGCATCTACTAAGCTTTTAACTATATGAGAACTTGGTCCAGAAGGCTTTATCATCTTTATCCCTAATGATTTCCTAACAATATTCATGCCCCTAGATTTTAACAATGATAAAAATAATCTACATTTATCTCCATCACATTTAGAAACAAAATATTTATTTAGTATCTGTTGAGTTTGATAAGCAATACTATGTTTAGATAGCGTACCTTCAATGGAATTGAGGAGTCCTTCATCAACTTGTATACGCTTTGGAGTTCTTCAACGTGTTCTTTCTAATGGAGGTAAGGGGGTTGTATTTCTATCATCTAGTGCATCAACAATACGCTCTGGCATTTTAGTAGCAGCTTGTTGTCCTTCATTCTCTTCCTGGTAGTTGGATGGTGGAATTCCAACATCTTCATCAATGGTCCGGATAACATTTTCTTCTTCAACAGTAGGCTCCATGTCCAACGCCTCTTCAATAGTAGGCTCCATGTCCAACGCCTCTTCATGAGCTTCGTCTTGAGATGGTAACTTATCACTTTGACTTGATGTGGGATTTGAAACATCCCCTAATGAGCACCTACGTTTTTCTTCTTGAATACTTCCATGGGGTGCTTGTTCAACAACTATTGTGGAAATTGAAGGTCCCTCTAGTGAATGCTTCATTTTTTCTTGTGCTGGATTAATAGGATGAACCGCCGTATCCTCTATAATTGGATTTGGATTATTTTCCAAAGAAAGCCTCAGATTCGTCATGTTTATTCTTTTCTTTTCTTTCTCTTCTTCGATGACTTCTTGAGGTCTCTTCTTCCTTGCTGATTTTCTTCCTCGGTTACATACATTCCCCATCACCACAATGATCAATGTCAATATAGTTTGTTTTTGTTGCTCCTCAATTACAAGTTTCCAAACCTTTAACTTGCTCTATAACTATTGATCCTTCAAGGTGCTTCAATCTTCCTTCTCAATTGTTCATATTTCCCATCAAAACAATAATGAATGGGAAACTTTGCCTTTGGTTCTCTTGAATAATAAGCAAATGAAAGTTATATCCACCATCACCATGAAATGACATTGAAGCTTGATATCTTATCCTGTGTGCTCCTCAACCATGAAAGATGTCCTCAATGTTGCACCTGCATAACAAAAAGAATGATGGAGAATGTGTATATTGTGAGTATTTCCACAGGTAGGTTCGTGCTCTTGAAAAAAATGCACGCTAATCGGACATTTCATAAAAACAGAGCGAAGTTGCTCTCGAACAAAGACAATTCACTGTTTTAACAGTCCCAAAACGCGCACGCGTTGTATAGAGTCAAAACGTTTATGCAATTTGTATAAGCAAAACGCGCACGCGATATTTTTAAGCACAATTAATGGGGTGGGTGCATGACTAAATGTAATTAGAATATCAACTAAAATCATTAGATGTAGTGATTTAAAGATTATCATTTAAAAATGTGACATATTTAAATTTTAAAACATGGTGAGGTAATATTCATTTATAAATAAATGAAATAAAAAGATATAGAAAATTTATTTAAACTATTATTGTTTTTATAAGAAAAAGATAAATTTAAACTTTATGTTCCATGACTAGTTATTCATAAATAAATGAAAATAGATTATGAAGGAAAAAGATATACTAAAATCATTTTATATTAGTAATCCAAAATCCAATTTATAAGAACAAAGTAAACTTAAATAAATTACACACAACCTTCATTATTATGACATATATAATTTAAGGACATGGGAACTTAAATGAGTTAGATAGAAATAAACATATACTTCATTACTTAGACATGATTTAGAATACATTCAATTTAAATATAAATATAGAAATTTAATATAAGTATTTAATAAAAGAATATCTTTTTGATTAATATAGTTAGTCTATCCAATAAAATTGTTATCTAACATCCTAAACAATAACAATATTGTGTTGATGAAGATAGCAGACCTACCTCTTAAAATTTATGTTTGATTTTACTTATTATAAAACATTTATTATTATAGATGAAAAACAATATTATGAAAATTAAATTTAATATTTTGTAAGTTATAAATTTTAAAAGAAAGTAATTATCTTTTTAAGGAAGATGAAGATGAAGATGATAAGGAAGGTGATGATGGTGATGATGATGATCACGTTAATGATGATGATGATGAGGATGATGAAGATGATGATGATGACGTTCATGATGATGATGATGATGATGATGATGAAGGTGATGAGGATGAAGATGATGATGAGGATGATGATGATGACGTTCATGATGTTGATGGTGATGATGATGATGAGGATGATGATGATGAATGATGATGTTGTTCATGGTGTTGATGGCGAGGCTGATGAGGATGATGATGATGATGTTCGCGATGTTGATGGTGATGATGACGATGAGGATCATGATGATGAATGATGATGATGTTCATGATATTGATGGTGATGATGATGAGGATGATGATGATAATGATGTTGATGGTGATGATGATGAGGATCATGATGATGATGAAGGTGATGATGATGATGAGGATGATGATGATGATGTTCATGATGTTGATGGTGATGATGATGATGAGGATGATGATGACGATGATGTTCATGATGTTGATGGTGATGATGAGGATGAGGATGAGGATGATGAATGATAATGATATTCATGATGTTGATGGTGATGATGATGAGGATGATGATGAGGATGATGATGATGATTTTCATGATGTTGATGGTGAAGATGATGATCATGTTGATGATGATGATGATGATGAGGATGATGATGATGAGGATGATGATGGCAATGGTGATGATGATGATGGCAATGGTGATGATGATGTTCATGTTGATGATCATGATGATGATGATGAAGGTGATGATGACGACGATGATGACGATGGTGGTGATGATGAAGATGATGATCATGATGAAGGTGACGATGATGATGAGGATGACGATGACAATGAGGATGATGATGATGATGTTCATGATATTGATGGTGATGATGATGATGATGATTAAGGTGATGATGAGGATGAGGATGAGGATGAGGATGATGATGATGAAGATGATGAAGATGGTGATGATGATGATGATGATGATGATGGTGAAAGTGATGATGATGATGAGGATAAGGATGACAATGAGGATAATGATCATCATGTTCATGATGTTGATGGTGATGATGATCATCATGTTGATGATGATGAGGATGATGATGAGGATGATGATGATGATGTTCAAGATGTTGATGATGATGATGATGATGAGGATGATGATGATGAATGATGATGATGTTCATGATGTTGATGGTGATGATGATGAGGATGAGGATGATGATGATGATGATGATGTTCATGATGTTGATGGTGATGATGATGAGGATGAGGATGATGATGATGATGATGATGTTCATGATGTTGATGGTGATGATGATGAGGATGATGATGCTGATGATGATGTTCATGATGTTGATGGTGATGATCATGAGGATGATGATGATGGTGTTCATGATGTTGATGGTGATGATGATCATGATCATGTTGTTGATGATGATGATGATGATGATGATGAGGATGAGGATGAGGATGAGGATGATGATGGCAATGATGATGATGTTGTTCATGTTGATGATGATGATGATGATGATGATGATGATGAAGGTGATGATGATGATGATGACAACGATGGGGCTGATGATGATGATGATGATGAAGGTGATGATGATGATGAAGATGATGAAGATGATGACGATGACGATGAAGATGAAGATGATGAAGATGATGGTGATGGTGATGATGATGATCATGATGATGACGATGGTGATGATGATGATCATGATGATGAAGGTGATGATGATGATGAGGATGAGGATGAGGATGAGGATGTTCATGATGTTGATGGTGATGATGATGATGAGGATGGCGACGATGAATGATGATGATGTTCATGATGATGATGATGATGATGATGAGGATGATGATGAAGATGTTCATCATGTTGATGGTGATGATGACGATGAGGATGATGATGATGATGAATGATGATGATGTTCATGATGTTGATGGTGATGATGATGAGGATGATGAGGATGATGATGATGATGATGATGTTGATGGCGATGATGATGGGGATGATGATGATGGTGTTCATGATGTTGATAGTGATGATGATGATCATGTTGATGATGATGATGATGAAGGTGATGATGATGATGAGAATGAGGATGATGATGAGGATGATGATGAGGATGTTCATGATGTTGATGGTGATGATGATGACGAGGATGATGATGATGAATGATGATGATGTTCATGATGTTGAAGGTGATGAGGATGAGGATGATGATGATGATAATGATGATGGCAATGGTGATGATGATGATGGCAATGGTAATGATGATGATCATGTTGATGATGATGATGATGATGATGATGATGATGAAGGTGATGATGATGATGAAGATGATGGGATGATGATGATGAAAGTGATGAAGATGATGTTGATGGTGATGATGATGATGATGATGATGATGAAGGTGATGATGAGGATGAGGATGAGGATGATGATGATGATGTTCATGATGGTGATGGTGATGATGATGATGAGGATGATGATGATGAATGGCGACGATGTTCATGATGTTGATGGTGATGATGATGATGAGGATGATGATGATGAATGACGACGATGTTCATGATGTTGATGGTGATGATGATGAAGATGATGATGAGGATGATGATGATGATGTTCATGATGTTGATGGTGATAATGATGATGATGATGAGGATGACGATGAGGATGAAGATGATGATGATTCAGATGATGATGATGATGAAGATGATGTTGATGGTGATGATGATAATCATGATGATGATGATGATGAAGGTGATGATGAGGATGAGGATGAGGATGACGATGAGGATGATGATGATGTTCATGATGTTGATGGTGATGATGATGATCATGTTGATGATGATGATGATGATGATGATGATGAAGGTGGTGATGATGATGAGGATGAGGATGATGATGATGATGTTCATGATGTTGATGGTGATGATGATGATGAGGATGAGGATGATGAATGATGATGATGATGATGAGGATGAGGATGATGAATGATGATGATGTTCATGATGTTGATGGTGATGATGATGAGGATGATGATGATGATGATGACGACGATGTTCATGGTGTTAATGGTGATGATGATGAGGATGATGGTGAGGATGATCATGATGTTGATGGTGATGATGATGATCATGTTGATGATGATGATGGTGGTGGTGGTGGTGATGATGAGGATGATGATAATGATGGCAATGATGATGATGATGATGGCAATGGCGATGATGATGTTCATGTTGATGATGATGACGATGATGATGACGATGAAGGTGATGATGAGGATGAGGATGAGGATGAGGATGAGGATGTTCATGATGTTGATGGTGATGATGATGATGAGGATGGTGATGATGAATGATGACGATGTTCATGATGATGATGGTGATGATGATGATGAGAATGATGATGATGAATGATGATGATGTTCACGATGATGATGGTGATGATGAGGAGGATGATGATGATGATGATGATGATGTTCATGATGTTGATGGTGACGATGACGATGAGGATGATGATGATGAATGATGATGATGTATGATGTTGATGGTGATGATGATGAGGATGATGATGACGATGATGATGGTGATGATGACGTTCATGATGTTGATGGTGATGATGAGGATGATGATGATGATGATGATGTTCATGATGTTGATGGTGATGATGATGATAATGTTGTTGTTGATGATGATGATGATAATGAAGGTGATGATGATGATGAGGATGAGGATAATGATGATGATGTTTATGATGTTGATGGTGATGATGATGATGAGGATGATGATGATGAATGATGATGATGTTCATGATGTTGAAGGTGATGAGGATGAGGGTGATGATGATGATGATGATGATGATGATGATGATGTTGATGGTGATGATGATGATCATGTTGATGATGATGATGAGGATGATGATGATGATGATGGAAATGGTGATGATGATGATCATGATGATGATGATGATGATGATGAAGGTGGTGATGATGATGATGATGACGATGGTGATGATGATGATGACGAAGATGATGAAGATGATGTTGATGGTGATGATGATGATCGTGATGATGATGATAATGATGATGAAGGTGATGATGATGATGAGGATGAGGATGATGATGAGGATGATGATGATGATGTTCATGATGTTAATGGTGATGATGATGATGAGGATGATGATAATGAATGATGATAATTTTCATGATGTTGATGGTGATGACGATGAGGATGATGATGAGGATTATGATGATGATTTTCACACTACTAGATTTCAATCCAAAATGCGACGGTTTTTTCTGACGACGCGCATATTTTTTATTTTAACAGTGCCAAAAATCAGGAAGATAATTTTTTTTTTTTGTAATGATGGTGATTAGCGTCGCTTAAGCGACGGCTAGGCTTTCAAGCATCGCTTAAGTGACATCTCTCCTCCTAAGCGTCTCTTAAGCG
>LPNX011202843.1:259057-315586 GCA_001517045.1 Pseudotsuga menziesii | reverse complement strand
CGGAGGAAAATCGGGCAGTTCATGTAAAGTTGGATCCATTTCTTCTCCAATGTTATCTAGACTCATACTCATTCTGTGTTGCAGAAAACCTCAGTGGGCGTGCCAGCTCAGCGTAACAATAAATCTCGTAACAACCAAGGTGGTGTGCAGTAGAACTAAAGCTAAGACTATGTCAGTTTGCTTTGGCAGACATTGAACTTGATTGCTTGTTTCATACGCAGACTAAGAATCATAAATGCAAGGATCAAAAGAGTAATTAAGAGTCATAAATGCAAAGATCAAAAGAATAAACAATCGATTCATTTGTCAGTTATTAGTAATTACCATTACCATCGTCGTGTCAGGAAAATAAAACGCGGAACAGTAAAAACCAGGGATCGGAAAAGATGGGTCTGGAGGGTTTGATTGACGTTACCTGGGCGTGCCAGGGGAACGTGTTTGGGTATATGATAAGCAATGAACATATCTCACCCATCACTTCGATAAACTTTACAAAACACACAAAAATTTATGCCAAAACTGTCAACTAATTCACCTGACTGAGTTAATGCTGCTGACGTTAGCCCGTCGCCGGGTCTTGGGGCACAAAGTCCCATGCCTACGTCACCTGTATAAACCAATAAAAAACAAGATAAATTAATAGATAAATAATTCCCAAAAAAATATTTAATACAAACTATAGGAAAAATTCGATGATTTTTTAAAATTGCAACAAATTGCTTCATATAATCGCCTTGAGCGATTCATAAATATCCCCTCAGGCGGGGACATAATGCTGCTGACGTTAGCCCGCCGCCGGGTCTTGGGGCACAAAGTCCCATGCCTACGTCACCTGTATAAACCAATAAAAAACAAGATAAATTAATATTTAAATAATTCCCAAAAAAATATTTAATACAAACTATAAGAAAAATTCGATGATTTTTTAAAATTGCAACAAATTGCTTCATATAATCGCCTTGAGCGATTCATATATATCCCCTCAGGCGGGGACATAATAATAATAATAAAAAATGATCATCATGAAATGCCTTGATCAATAAATTTAAATCTATAACTACATACTAACTAATATTAACTTTATTTATATTATCATTATCAGCCCAACCTTAAAAATCAAAGTAATAGAAGAGAAATAAAGTATTCCTATCTGATCGTCATACTAACTAATATTAACTTTATTTATATTATCAATATCAACCCAAACTTAAAAATCATTTTAGTAAAATAAGAGAAATATAGTATTCCTAATCGTTATAATGTAATCACAACACGATACCAACTTTTGGAAAAACGGAGAGGTGATGAATTTCATTTTTAATTCACTATCGAATCATATTTATATGGTCATCATGGTAAACATTAAACAATGGATTTATAGTCTTTAACATGTAAAATAAAAAATAATCAAAACCATAATTAAAATACCTTTAATTCATAGAGTGCATGCATCAATAATATATCACATAATATTTATATAATCTGAATGTAGGTGAAAATCAATGAGATACGTTTTCCCTCTCTGTTGAGATAAGAGGTGCATTAGTAAACCTGAAAACTTATTTTCAAATCTGACACCACCATGTGCACCATATAATCAATACATATGATCAATGCTTGATAATATACTAATCCAAAATGCTATTCAACAAAAGTTAACCATGTTGACCGAAGTTCAGGATTGAATACTCCTTATCTTTGGTGTATACTCATTTAATACTTTTTAAATCTGGTACATATTGTCCCATGATAATCCACCGCATTAACAAGAGAGAGAATAGTTGAATTGTCTCTCTTATATTTTGCTACCTAGTAGACATGTAATCCCCAATCAATATTATTAATATGTTGTTCCCATACATCATTTTTATGAAAATAATTTCATTCTAATGATTTTAGATTTTATTAACTAATTTTCTATACGTTATATACCATTCTCGAGTATCATATAAAATTATGCAAAATTATGCATAAGGTCATTACCTAACATTTATGGTTGAGCAACCGGCTTTAAAATAAGCTTATAACAATCATAAGTTATCATAGTAAAAAAACATTTATAATCATATCCAATCAACTCATGCATCAATTTTATATTTGGTCAGATTGCCGCCTTAAATTAGATATCATCATCATCACTCAATAGATCCAAATGATCTTATCCAATTATGCCTATAACAATGAGAAGGAATAATGCTACATCAAAGAGTTATTTAGCCTTATCTAACCATATGTCTTGATCAACAACTAGGGATCTATACAATTTTTAGTGGACATATGACGTTGAATCTCCTCTATTGTAATTGATGATTGAAGGCCATGAATTTCATTGGTGGTTGTGCACCTCATGGCCACTCATCTTTTCCATTTGGCAATAGGATTCAGGTTGCATACTTTCTATTGTTGTCTGTAATATTTGTAACATGATTATTGTTATTCCTCCAATGTACCTGCATTCGAATTAACCTTATAACAACCTCATTGAAACATTAATGTATCACAATTTGTCTATTGGGGTATGGGCACATGCTTACTTTTCTACATGTTTTCATAGTTTTCAACAATTTGCGAGTGGCAATGGAGTTTTGTATATGGTGTTTCTAGTGGTGATGGAATTTACTTACCTTCTATTGTTTTCTCTTAATGTCAAAATGTAAAATTTGGAGGTGTAATGAGCCTTTATTGCCTTGATTAATTTACATGAAGTAGGAGACAACAACTCGACTACATGGATAGAGAGGAGTCATTGCATAAGGAGTCATTGGATCATTCTTTGAGGCATAAACATATTAGGAATTCCAGTGATACCAAGACATCTACATAGGCAAGGACATCAAGTCAAAGACGTACCAATGATGGTACTTGAATATTGTTGTATTTATCTAGAGAATATAGTGTACTATATCAAGATTATGGTATGTAGATTTGTGTACATGTAGAATTGTGCATACATGCTTACGTATATTGGTTTAATCAAACATTGAATTTGAAATTGTTAACTTAATATTTTTCTCTTTTTAGAGATATTTGAACAGAGAGTCTTGTGAGAGTGCTAATGAATCTACATATTTTCAGAGGACATATGATTCATTGTGTGATCAATTATGGACATATGATTACCATTCAAGGAAAAGGGATAAATATTTGACCATGGAGAATCCTCCCATGTCATCCTATGCACAATGTCCATTACCTTGACCACCTTTTGTTGGTAAAATTTTGTGTATAATTTATTTATGTTTGTATAAAATAAGTATATATGCACATGCATATATGTTTGTGTATGTGTCTTTATACACAATTGTGTTCGTGTTTGTAGAAGATTGGGCATCTATTGAGGGCTATAATGAGGCAGGGGGTCAAAATAAACATGTTTCCAATGCTTAGGAGGGGGATGAAGATCAAGTGAGGAGGTACAATGTTAAACAAGAGGATGGTTGTTCATCCACAACCACTTATTCCTCGCATATCCCCAAGGACCTTGTTTGAGAAAATGATTTTCATAAATTGATGCTTCAACATTGCACATCCCACCATGCAAAAGTGCAGGGTGATCTTATCATTTTGGAACTCCTTGCTAAGAGTACACAAATCTTGGAGATAGTTTTGCACTCTTTAGGAAATTCATTGATGTATATAAATGTCTTGGTATAACTATAGATGGTTTCAGTGGCCCGAGATAGAGAAGAGAGTAACAAAACAACAAGCAATTTCAATGTTTAATTTTAAAGAAGGATCAAAGAGGCCAATGTTGAAGGTGAAATATATCAAGAACCCTCACATTATGCATAATATCTATGATCAGTCCCTCACGGCCTATGGTATATTCCTCGCGGCCTATGGTATATTGCCATATAATTATGGCATACCTCATTATTTTGCTAGATTTTATTATGCAGGTCTTTTTGAAAACATGAAGCTGTATTATATGGACCTTCCATCCAAATATTATGGGGTTGGAAAAGGTTGAATGTATAATCTAAGAGGTGCCTTTCAGGATTCGACATTACCTCGATGTTCACCTCCTTTGGTATCTCACCCTCAAAGGCTTATCACTTTAAAAATAGATATGGAGGATACATCTCAAGTTGGTTGAGAAGCAAGGGATTTCGTAGCGGATAGCTTAACATCATATTTTGGAGGGATTGGTATTTGCTTGAGTCGAGAGAGAGAACAAGCTAGTTCTCGTGAAATATTTTCTTATAGTATATATGAGGAGGTACATTTTATGAGCCTTGAAGATGTCAAGGATTATTCTAAGAGATTTTGTGATGGGTGGTTTGACCTCCTCTCTCATGAGGGTGAAGGTAGAGGAGAGGTATGTGTTATATGTAATTGATAAGTGTCTCATCTATTATGAGAATTTTTTGTTATTAGATCCACGTCTTTGTAAGTTTAGAGATATAACAATGCATATTTTAAATGTTCATTAATTGCAATTCTCTTGAATATTGCACGAACATGATTTTAGTGTGTCATCTAGTGTAAAGATGTAAGAATTCAAATAGGTACATATGCTTAAATATCCATATTTATGCTTTAATTGTATTGCTCGACCTTGTTCAATGCTAAATTGAACAAATTTATATCTTCTCATTAATATGAACACATTTTCTAAAATTGAAATTGGTTATGTTCACAGGTTCCATTTCCCTCTCCTGGCACTATGGGTATGGGACGCCTCTTCTTGTCTATCCTCACAGATATTCTATATGTCCCAAATATTTCAACTACATAGGTAAATTGCATCTTTCAAACTTTTTATTTATGATTTGAAGTGTTAGTTAATTTTACGGTTTATTTTGTATATGGAATGTTTTATTTAATTAAAAACTTTAAATTTCAGGTTAGTGGGGATAGTTGTCAATCTCTAACTGTTAAAGAAATGTGATTACGAAAGTGATGCCAGGATCCCTTGTTACAGTCTTTAGATTGATTGTTTCATGATTTATTCTGGTTCTAAATTTAGTAGAACTGCTAAATCTAACCAAATTGGCCAATGGTCCCTCCAGCTCTCAACGAAGAGCAGACTTCAAACCTTCGATGAGCTGGATCTCATAAGAATTCTGCATCCATATTCTAGCATTAACCACCTCGCTAGTTCAACAAGCGGAATCCTTCGCAAGTGTTGGATCTTGATCCACCCAAATCAATGGCAGACTCCAAATAATGTAAAGCATATTTAAACAAAATCATGCTTCCAGCCTCTATTCTTAATCACCTTGCTAGTTGGATCAGCTGAAACCGTTGATGACCATCATATCTGGATCGACGGTGGACCTCAAATACCATAAGGCGGATTTCATTAAAATTCTGTGCACACCAAGATTTTGTTTATCCGCGCTAATTCTCTCGGCAGAATCACTGACACCTGTTGATATGCTTCCACGGTCAACCTCATCCATTAATCTTGATCTCCTTATTGGCGATTAGTTTCTGATTTCACAGCCCAACTCCCTTTTTATCCTCCTCACTATTTCATTTGCGATATTCATTATGGTCGTAGATCTTCGGCACCTTTAGATCTCTGCCACATTATCTACAATTGTGAGGGTGATTTAACTTAGAAATGTTGGGTTATTTCAAGCGTAACTCCAATCTGTGAAATAAACTTTCAACCGTGGATTAGCTCCTACCATGATCTTGACCATCCAAGACTACACAGACTTAAGTCTAATTTATCATCAATCCTTACAGTGATCGTTCATTGATCCAAAAAACTGCAACAAGGTTATTCTGAATTTCATTGATCAAATCCTCAATGGGTTATTCGCCTAACTCTCCTTCGATTGATCATAGAATCGATCAATAGATCTATGTTTCTCTCCCTCTCAGAAGCCCTAATTCACACACAGGCTTAGCAACTATTAACATATATTTAATTAAGCATTCATACATATGCTTATGAAATCACACATTCAGACAGAATTACATTTACACATAGAGATATGCCAAAATAGGATTTTTCACTTACTCAATGAAACTATACATACAAACTTGTCTCAGAACCTGCGTTCTAATCTCCTTGGGCCTAATACATCTTTAATTGGCCTTGCTTGAGCCATATTTACTTTGTTTAGGCTACTCCTCTTATCTATTCTATTCTTCTATTATATCTTTGTATATCTCTATATGCCTCATAGGCTTACATATATATACAACAGTATTTATGGACCATAATGGTTCAAATCCTCAATACACTCATAATCTCTAAATTCCTGCTAACTAATCCTAATTACAGCAAACCCTTAATCCTATCCTATGACTTGCTGCCATTAGATGAGGGTTATGTTACATGACTCATCAATGAAACATCACTCACCTAGTGACTCACCTAAATGGCTCACAATCATCTAGAATCACATGTTTTACATAGGTTTATTTACAAAGTGATAGTTCAAAGATCCCTTCTAGGCCTGATCAAACATTGAGCTTATAGTTTGAATGGAGACCAAGATGCTTCTGCATCAGAATCCCTAGGAAGAAATAAATATGGCCTCTTGGTCATAACTTCGACATTCAGTATGCCTAGATCCCAAACCTTGTTTTGTAGCTGATCCATCCATCTCATCATGTTGGTTTTTCTTTGTTATCTTTGGTTCTCCTAGTTTCCAATTTTTTTGTTGCAATGCTCCACTAGGTTTGCTTCTACAATCTTCTCCTGCCACTGTTCTGTCTATTTTCTCTGCTGATGTAAATATTCATTCTTTCTTCATGCCTTCTCATAGACATTTTCACCATCAACATCCTTAGTTATTCAATCTGCATGTCCAGTCTATCCTTTGGCTAGTACACCTGCATCTTCTTTTTCTGAAACTGTTGTTGTTCTCTTGACTCTCTATTGTGATCCACTAAATTATAAAATAATTCAGTTTTTTTACCTGCTATCTTCTCTTTTCCAATGATGTCATCAAACAGTTCCATGCTTGCATGCATTAAGTTGTCTTCTTTATCAATTTTTGGATTGATTAACCAATCTTCTAACATTTATAACTCTTCATCATATTTTATGAGGTTAGAAATATTTTCTTTGTCTTCATTAGTCAACTTTGCAAAAGCAAATTCCTTTATATACTGACCACCCCTTTGAGACAATATAATCTCTTCCTATGTCATGACAGATTTCTTCCCCTGTCTGTCAACAACACCACTATCTAAATATGCAAGTGTTCTCTTTTGTTTATCTCCAAGAGGCCATGTCATCTCGTCCTTTAATCCCATAACAAACTTGGCTTTGGTCCATGTCAAGAATACATGGATACTCTCCTTCTTCTTCTTTTACCTCTGGGACAACCTCACAAGGTTCATCACATGTACACAATTCAGTAATTTCAAAAATATTGAAATTTTTATCTCCCATTGACCCTCTTATCAGCATATTCTTTTTTCGATCTGAACTCTCCCAAGAGTTCACGATACTTTCAGCTAGTCCCTCTCTTGCACCATATTTTTCCAAGATTATTTTATGTTGTTCTTCACAATAGTGAACATATTCTTCTATCAATGGTCCAATTCTGATTTTGCTTTTCTTCCTCAAAGAATCCATCCTATGCTTCACAACCTGCATAGATACATTATCTAAGGGTTCTTCAATACTTGCAGTCATACACCAATAATTAATTTCAAAAACATGAGACTCTGAAGTCCCTGTTGATATTTTTTCTGGAATCCTCCTGTTGTGTTGGTCTGAACACAACATCATATCAATTTCACCATCACCTATTTCTTCATAGGATACCATAACATCTCTTGTTACAACATAATGATGTTCTACTATCATATCTTCTTTTTCTTCAGACTTCATGATAGACCAAGGTGACTCTTCAACTTTTTCCTTCATCAGAATGTAATTCTGATTTTGCCATGTAGAAATTTCTTTGCATGTTTCTTTTTCTTCCTTCATCTTCATATCGTCTTCAATTGACAGTGGTCCTCCATCAAGCAACTCATCAATGAGTTCCTTTTGTTTCAATACTTCGGACCTTTCCTCATTTGAGAGACTTTATTCATCATATTTGACTTCATCAAATTTTAAGATAGTTTCAAAAGACTCTCTATCATATGAAACAAAGCTTGTAATCACAAACAAATCATCAGTCTCAGAAACATAAGACATTTTGGTTTGATTCAGCCTCACATTCATCTCCTCCATAAGTTGATATGTACTCTTTACATAATTCATGAGACTCTCTATTTGTCTCTCTTTTTATGCTGCATCATCCTCACCAACCAAAGGACCTTGTTCAGTTTCATAATATGAAACCTTCATCTCAGACTCAACTTCTCTGAGTTCTTTCTTCAATATAGCAAACATCTTTTGTTGTAGCTTCACCTGTAGTGAATGCCATCTTACTTCCCTTTTCATGACCCAACCATACTTTTGGTTCTTTTCTTCTTCAACAGTTGCTTGCATATTCTTCTCAAAGCACAAAACGTCTCTTGTTAACTCTAGCAATTCTTTACTATATCCTTCTTGACTCTCTTTCTTCTTTCTTATGTTGTGCCTTTTCTATGAACTCCTGTAATGACCTACAATAGCCATTGTCCCTGACTCCTTCTCCTATTTTATGAACTTCATCATGTTCACTTGTGGACTGTAACTAAGCCTTCACCTCCAACAAGTCTCCATACTTGTCTACTATACCTCAAAAAGCTATCTCTCCTTAAGCTTGTTCTTTTTGTATCTCTGGTCCTCTCACTAGAACCTTTTGAGCATCTCCTTTGCTCTTCTTGGCTTCTACAAGTCCACTCCTCCTTTGAGAACATGCACTAGTCCTCTCTTGTCCAACCTGTGTTGGATTTCTCAGGTTTTTCGAATGCTTCCTCTTTCCTCTTCTCAATAAATTCTTTGTTCTTTGCTGCTAATAAATTCATATAACCAGAGTAAAAATACAAACATTAATGATTCCATACCTTCAGACTTTTCACTTGTATAGTTGGCTGAAAATATCTCCATCACTGTCTTCAAAAGATCTTCTTCTTTAGGAACAAACTTGTTCTCTCACAGTTATACAAGATACTTGTTATCTGCAACATGAACTTCATATCATCAAAATCAGCATCAACATCACACCTATTTCCTATAAGATAAATACCAAGATCTTATCATTCTACTTCATCAAGAACATAATTATTCTTGAGCACAACTCTTCCTGTTTTTACTGCTGCAATATTTTGTTGCTACTTGCAATCTCTTGGCTCTGATAATCCTCACGCATAATGCTTGTTCTTCTCTGATACCACTCTGATTCCAGGATCCCCTATTATAGTATTTATATTGATTATTTCATGATTTAGTCTATTTCTAGATTTAGCTGAACCACTAAATCTAACCAACCCGACTAATGGTCCATCCAGCTCTCAACGAAGAGCAGAATTCAAACCTTCGATGAATTGGATCTCATAAGAATTGTGCATCCATATTCTAGCGTTAACCACCTCGCTAGTTCAATGAGCAGAATCCTTCGCAAGCATTGGATCTTGATCCACCCAAATCAACGATAGACTCCAAATACTGTAAAGAATATTTAAACAAAATTCTGCTTCCAGCCTCTATTCTTATCCGCCTTTCTAGTTAGATCAGCAGAATCGGTGATGACTATCAGATCTAGATCGATGGTGGACCTAAAATACCATATGGAGGATTTCATTAAAATTCTGCACACACGAGGATTTTGTTTATCCGCGCTAGTTCTCCTAGCGGAATCGCTAACAATCGTTGATCTGATTCCACGATCAACCTTGTCCGTTGATCTCGATCTCCTTCTTGGCGATTAGTTTCTGATTTCGCAGCCCAAATCCCTTTATATTCTCCTCATTATTTCGTTTGTGAAATTCATTCTGGCCGCAGATCTTCGGCACCTTCAGATCTCCAGCACACAATCTACAATTGTGAGGGTGATTTAACTTAGAAATGTTGGGTTATTTCAAGTGTAACTCCAATCTACGAAATAAAATTTCAACCGTGGATTAGCTCCTACCAGGATCTCAACCATCCAAGCCTGCACATACTTAAGTCTAGTTTATCATCGATCCTTACAGTGATCGATCGTGGATAAAAAAACCTGCAACAAGGTTATTTGCCTAACTCTCCTTCAATTGATCAGAGGATTGATCAATCAATCTATATTTCTCTCCCTCTCGGAAGCCCTAATTCACACACATTCTTAGCAACTATTAATAGATATTTAATAAATCATTCATACATATGCTTATGAAATCACACATTCAAACAGAATTACATTTACACACAATGATATGCCAAAATAGGCTTTTTCATTCACTCAATGAAACTATACATACAAACTTGTCTCAGAACCTGTGTTCTGATCTCCTTAGGCCTGATACATCTTTAATTGACCTTGCTTGAACCATATTTACTTTGTACATGCTACTCCTCTTATCTATTCTATTCTTCCATTATATCTTTGTATATCTCCTTATGCCTCGTAGGCTTACATATATATACAATATTATTTATGAACCTTACTGGTTCAAATCCTCAATACACTCATAATATCTAAGTGCCTTCTAACTAATCCTAATTACAGCAAACCCTTAATCCTATCCTATGACTTGTTTCCATTAGATGAGTGTTATGTTAGATGAGTCATCAATGAATCATCACTCACCTAGTGACTCGCCTAAATGGCTCACCATCATCTAGAATCACATATTTTACATAGGTTTATTTACAAAGTGATAGTTCAAAGATCCCTTCTAGGCCTGATCAAACATTGACCTTATAGTTTGAATGGAGACCAGGATGCTCCTGCATCAGACTCCCCAAGAAGAATTAAATATGGCCTCATGGTCATAACCTTTGACATTCAGTATGCCTAGATCCCAAAACTTGTTCTGTAGTTGATCCATCCATCTCATCATGTTGGTTTTTCTCTGTTATCTTTGGTTCCCCTAATTTCCAAAATTTCTGTTGCAATGCCCCATTAGCTTTGCTTCTGCAATCTTCTCCTGTCATCTATCTCCCGCCACTATTCAATCTATTTTCTCTGCTGATGTAAATCTTCATTCTTTCTTCATGCCTTCTCTGAGACATTTTCACCATCAACATCCTTAGTTCTTCAATCTACATGTCCAGTCTATCCTTTGGATGGTACACCTGCATCTTCTTTTTATGAAATTGTTGTTGTTCTCTTGACTCTCTATTGTGATCCACTGAATTATAAAATAATTCAGTTTTTTTACCCACTATCTGCTCTTTTCAAATGGTGTCATTAAACATTTCCATGCTTGCATGCATTAAGTTGTCATGTTTATCAATTTTTGGATTGATCAACCAATCTTCTAACATTTATAACTCTTCATCATATTTTTTGAGGTTAGAAATATTTTCTTCGTCTTCATTAGTCAAATCTGCAAAAGCAGATTCCTTTATATACTGACCACCCCTTTGAGACAATATAGTCTATTCCTGTGTCATGACAGATTTCTTCCCCTATCTGTCTGCAACACCACTATCCAAATATGCAAGTGTTCTCTTTTGTTTATCTCCAAGAGTCCATGTCATCTCGTCCTTTAATCCCAGAACAAACTTCTGGCTTTGGTCCATGTCAAGAATACATGGATACTCTCCTTCTTCTTATTTTACCTCTGGGACAACCTCACAAGGTTCATCACATGTACACAATTCATTAATTTCAAAAATATTGAATTTTTTATCTCCTATTGACCCTCTTATCAACATATTCTTTTGCCGATCTGAACTCTCCCAAGAGTTCACGATACTTTCAGCTATTCCCTCTCTTGCACCATCTTTTTCCAAGATGATTTTATGTTCTTCTTCACAATAGTGAACATATTCTTCTATCAATGGTCCAATTCTGATTTTTATTTTCTTCCTCAAAGCATCCATCCTATGATTCACAACCTGCATAGACACATTATCTAAGTGTTCTTCAATACCTACAGTCATACACCAATAATTAGTTTCAAAAACATGAGACTCTAAAGTCCTTGTTGATGTTTTTATGGCATCCTCCGGTTGTGTTGGTCTGAACACAACATCATATCCCTTTCACCATTACCTATTTCTTCATACGATACCATATCATCTCCTGTTACAACATAATGATTTTCTGCTATCATATCTTCTTTTTCTTCAGACTTCATGACAGACCAATATGACTCTTCAACTTTTTCCTTCATCAGAATGTATTTCTGATTTTTCTATGTAGAAATGACTTTGCATGTTTCTTTTTCTTCCTTCATCTTCAAATCGTCTTCAATTGGCAGTGTTCCTCCATCAAGCAACTCATCAATGAGTTCCTTTTGTTGCAATACTTCGGATCATTCCTCATTCGAGAGACTTTATTCATCTTATTTGACTTCATCAAATTTTAAGACAGTTTCAAAAGACTCTCTATCATATGCAACAAATCCTGTAATCACAATCAAATCATCAGTCTCAAAAAAATAAGACCTTTTGGTTTCATTCGGCCTCATAGTCATCTCCTCCATAAGTTGATCTGTACTCTTTACATAATTCATGAGGCTCTCAATTTGTCTCTCTTTTTATGCTTCATCATCCTCTCCAAGCGAAGGACCTTGTTCAGGTTCATAATATGAAACCTTAAACTTAGACCCAACTTCTCTGAGTTCTTTCTTCAATCCAGCAAACATATTTTGTTGTAGCTTCACCTGTAGTGAATTCCATCTTACTTCCCTTTTCATGACCCAACCACACTTCTGGTTCCTTTCTTCTTCAATAGTTGCTTGCATATTCTTCTCAAAGCACAAAATGTCTCTTGCTAACTCTAGCAATTCTTTACTACATCCTTCTTAACTCTCTTTCTTCTTTCTTATGTTGTGCATTTTCTATGAACCCATGTAATGACCTTCAATAGTCATTGTCCCTGACTCCTTCTCCTCTTCTGTGAACTTCATCCTGTTCACTTGTGGACTGTAACTAAGCCTTCACCTCCAACAAGCCTCCATACTTGTCTACTATACCTCAACAAGCTATCTCTCCTTGATCTTGTTCTTTTTGTATCTCTGGTCCTCTCACTAGAACCTTTTGAGCATCTCCTTTACTCTTCTTGGCTTCTATAGGTTCACTCCTCCTTTGAGAACATGCACTAGTTCTCTCTTTTCCAAGCTCTGTTGGGTTTCTCAGGTTCTGCCACTGATTCCTCTTTACTCTTCTCAATAACTTCTTTTTTCTTTGTTGTTAATAAATTCATATAACCAGACTCAAAATACAAACATCAAACATTTCATACCTTTAGATTTTTCGCTTGTATAGTTGGCTAAAAATATCTCCATCACTATCTTCAAAAGATCTTCTTCTTCAGGAACAAACTTATTCTCTCACCATTATCCAAGATACCTATTATCTGCAACATGAAATTCATATCCTCATAATCAGCATCAACATCACACCAATTTCCTATAAGATATGTACCAAGATCTTATCATTCTTCTTCATCAAGAACAAAATTATTCTTGAGCACAACTCTTCCAGTTGTTACTGCTACAATATTTCATTGCTACCTACAATCTATTGGCTTTGATAATCCTCACGCATAATGCTTGTTCTTCTCTGATACCACTCTAATGTCGGGATCCCCTATTACAGTCTTTAGATTGATTGTTTCATGATTTAGTCTATTTCTAAATTTAGCGGAACCGCTAAATCTAACCAACTCGACCAATGGTCCATCCTACTCCCAATGAAGAGCGGACTTCAAAATATTCGATGAATTGGATCTCATAAGAATTGTGCGTCCATATTCTAGCGTTAAACACCTCGCTAATGCAATGAGCAGAATCCTTCTCAAGCGTTGGATATTGATCCACCCAAATCAACGGCGGACTCCAAAGACTGTAAAGAATATTTAAATGAAATTCTGCTTCCAACATCTATTCTTAACCGCCTTTCTAGTTAGATCAGCAGAATCGCTAATGACCATCAAATCTAGATCGATGGTGGACCTCAAATACCATATGGTGGATTTCATTAAAATTCCACACACACCAGGATTTTTTTTATCTGTGCTAGTTCTCGCAGCGGAATCGCTGAAAATCGTTGATATGCTTCCACGATCAACCTCGTCCGTTGAGCTCGATCTCCTTCTTGGCGATTAGTTTTTGATTTCGCAGCCCAAATCCCTTTATATTCTCCTCATTATTTTGTTTACGAAATTCATTTTGGCTGTAGATCTTCAGCACCTTCATATCTCTGCCACACGATCTACAATTGTGAGGGTGATTTAACTTAGAAATGTTGGGTTATTTCAAGCGTAACTCCAATCTACGAAATCAAATTTCAATTGTGGATTAGCTCCTACCACGATCTCAACCATCCAAGCCTGCACCGACTTAAGTCTGGTTTATCATCAATCCTTACAGTGCTTGAGCATCAATCCAAAAACCTGTAATAAGGTTATTCACCTAACTCTCCTTCAATTTATCAGAGAATCGATCAATCGATCTCTATTTCTCTCCCTCTCATAAGCCCTAATTCACACACAAGCTTATCAACTATTAACAGATATTTAATCAAGCATTCATACATATGCTTATGAAATCACACATTCAGACATAATTACATTTACACACAAAAATCTGCCAAAATAGGCTTTTTCATTCGCTCAATGAAACTATACATACAAACTTGTCTCAGAACCTACATTCTGATCTCCTTAGGCCTGATACATCTTTAATTGGCCTTGCTTGAACTAGATTTACTATATTCTAGCTACTCATCTTATCTATTCTATTCTTCTATTCTATCTTTGTATATCTTCTTATGCCTTGTAGGCTTACATATATATACAACATGATTTATGAACCATTTTGGTTCAAACCCTCAATACACTCATAATCTCTAAGTTCCTTCTAACTAATCCTAATTACAACAAACCCTTAATCCTATCCTATGACTTGCTCCCATTAGATGACGGTTTTGTTACATGACTCATCAATGACTCATCACTCACCTAAATGACTCACCATCATCTAGAATCACATATTTTACATAGGTTTATTTACAATGTGATAGGTTAATTATCCCTTCTAGGCCTGATCAAACATTGAGCTTATAGTTTTATTGTAGAGCAGGATGCTCCTACATCAGGAAGATATTCTATTTTGTATTATTATTATTATTTCCCCTTCGGTAGATGTTGTTCCTCCGATTAGGGATGTTATTGTTGTATTTGGTCATGTAATGTCTTGAGGTAAAAACTATGTTGTAATTCAGGTCAATAATACCCACATAAGTATTAATAAATGTATTTTTTGAGTCTCCCAAGGCAATTCATCCCTGGACGCAAGGAGAAGTCGGCACTGTTGCGTTATTAGGCCTCTTATATTATTAGTATAAATAGAAGAGGTGCCTCCCTAATTTGGGCATGGTGAGAACTTAAGCAAGTTTGTTAGAGAGAGGAGAAACAATTCATCTAAGGAGGAGGAAGCAGTCTAATCTTATTTATTGGTTCTTACACTGTACTTGGTTGAATTCTATATCGGTGAATTTTCGTTGGGTTTTCTCCCCCATGAAGGTTTCCTAGGATAAATATTTGTGTTATTTTTTATGTTGTGCATGTTTTTCTTTCATTGATCCTTTTGTTTTGACATAACATTTTTTGAAGAAATATTAACATGGTATTAGATCCAAGCTGGGATAAGACATTGTTCAGCAGATTTTTCCATAGTTCAACAAGATAGGTTTCACTATTTCGGACACCTCCCTCCACCAATCAGCCAGAAAATAAGGGCCATTCAATTCTCCTTAGAAGGACACATATTTATATCGAAATATATTTCAATTATGTGGACTTTCATTTTTTGACCTACCACTGTTGTCGGGAGAAACTAGGGCATCATATTTTTTAAGGTTCTATCCAGAAATTCTGGAAAAGAAAGATACAATCTAGATCATTGTAGGAAGGGGAATATTTTCCTTCAATCATCTTTGCAATTGACCATGGTTGGAAAATTAGGGTTTCATGTCAAACCCTATGTCATTCTGAAGCAAGTTCCAGAAGCAGTCCTCAAATTGGTAAGTACTATCTCCTATATTTCCATTTGAGGTTCTCATTCATTAAATATGACAAGTCGTACCAAGCTTGATGAAAATATTGAAGGAAAAAAAAAATTCAGAGCATGGAAGTATACAATCATGCTCATCCTTGAAGAACATGGCCTAGAAGGATACATCAAAGAAGTGTTAAATGTACAACATCGGGAAACATTCTCCATACTTGTGTGGTATCAAGTCATAAAATTGTGTTGTATCAAGTTAAGGACTTGTGTGGTATCAAGTCAGGGACTTGTGTTGCATCAAGTCATAAACTTGTGTTATATAAACTTATGGACTTGTGTGTTATCAAGTCAGAACATTGTGTGTATCAAGTCCTATCTATGTCCTCATGTATTGAGGTGGTATGCCTATACTGCACTCTTGTGTTGTATCAATATTGGAATCTTGTGTTGTATCAAGATTGGATTCTTATGTTGTATCAAGATCGATCTTGTGTTATATCAAGACTACATACTTGTGTAGTATCAAGCCTGCACTTATATTGTATCAAGTCAAATAATTCTCATAAATGGTACCCTATGAGATGGATCTCCTTAACTGGACATGGTCTTGTGTTGTATCAAGACTGCAAACTTGTGTTGTATCAAGTTTGGACTTGTGTTGTATCAAGTCAAATAATTCTCATAGACGGTACCCTATGAGATGGATCTCCTTAACTGGAGATGGTCTTGTGTTGTATCAAGACTGGAGACTTATTTTGTATCAAGTCATGAGGATATAGTATGTGATGTATTGTTATTCATGGCCACTAGGTGTTATAAGTCTCCTTTAGGGATTAGCTACCCCTAGAGTGAATTACTTCAGCATATGACTATATGAACCAGGGTAATACATATGATCATTAGTATGGAACAATTATTCTGAGTATGATATGATAAGAATTTTAATTAATTAATACACATATGGACCATGCAGTATTTAATTAATGATAATGAGATCAAACAAAGAGAAAGAGAAAGAGAATTTCCCATGCAAATGTTTGAGTGAACTCAAGTTATAAAACCTCAATTAAATATGAATGCCTCAATCAGTGCCTCAGTCAGAGTATCATTTGAACTATTAATGAATGTAATAAATTAAGTAAAGAAGAGCTGAAATTTCATTAATCAGCATGCATTGGTCAACTAAGAAGATCCATGCAAAAGTTAATCATAGAAATTGAGCATGGATGACACTAATTGTGAAGAACCACGACATTAAATTAGCCTCCTGACTTTATGCTTATGCACTCAATTAAAGATTCACTTAAGTTCACTTCAATTGAGTTCAGTTCAGTTCACATTCAGTTCAAATAGCTCACATTCAGTTCAAGTCAATTAGCATCTAGTTAAAGCTAAATAAAGAAGGAGGGTCACATATATTTTGCATGCAAGAGTAACTGAAGTGTTAGTTTGACACTCGATATTAGGTGGGCTCTAATGATTTCATGAGAGGAGTTCTAGTGCATGCTACTCCTAGTGAATGCACCATGTGTTGATCTTAGTGTATTTACTGAGCCTCCTATTATCACCCTTCTGCATGTTAGGTATTTTGGCTTGTTGTTAATATACTAGGAATATGGCAAGTTCAATACACAGTTGCATACATTTGTTTTTGTAGGTTTGCATTGGATATCTCTTCTCTACTAATGGGGTGATATCTCTTATGGACCAATTTGCTTAGGTGTTGTAAACCATTTTCTGCAAATCTATCTATCATACTCAAAGAATTGTTGGGTTTTTCATCCTCCGTGTTTGGAGGGTTTTACCAGGGTTATCTTGTTTCTTATGGTTGATTATTTTATGTGTCTCATTTATTCATGAGATTCATATGTGCATGATATAAAGTTTATTATGTGTTTTATATAAAGTTTCATAAGTGCTGAAATTGTTTGATAAAATTTAAGTTCAAGCAACATTGATTTTGCTCAAACATTAACAAGAAGAGCTAAAGGAACCAGAAGGAGATGAAGAAAAGGCCAACCACAAGAAGGATATGATCAAATCCAAGTGGATCGTATATAATTCTATCAAGGATCATTTGATCCCCCAACTATCTTCAAAGAATACTCCAAAAAAAATGTTCGATGCACTGACAAGTCTATTTGAAGGAAAGAACATCAATAGAAGAATGGCATTGAGAAACCAACTCATGGGTGTGAATGTCCAAAAGGATGAAAATATGTAGTCATACTTCTCAAGAGTATCTCATATCAAATAAAAACTACAGGCTATTGGTGACATTGTGGAAGAAGCATATATTGTGATGACCACCTTAAATGGTCTTACAAGAGAACGGGATTCCTTCATCAGAGAAATATGTGCTAGAAGAAAGCTAACCAAGTTCAACAAGTTATGGGAAGAGTTTGTACAAGAAGAAGGAAGGATAGAAAATAGAGAAGAAAATATAAATGAAAATATATATCAAGCTCTAGCTACTCATACAAAGAAGGGAAGAAATAAAAGGAAGGATCGAGGATCACCTCCTAGAAGATCATAAGACTTCAAACGAGGTAAGAAGTTTAAAAAGGATTACTCATATTATGAATGTTACATATGTGATAACTTAGGACATATCTCCAGATATTGTCCACTTAATCGAGACAACTTAAAGAAGAAGAACTAAAAGTCCCATGCCCATGCAACCAATGAATCAGATGAAGAGAAGGCTAGAGAGAATGAAGACTCTTGCGAAGAATATGTTTTAATTTCACCCCTCATAGGATTAGTCTCTAATGGAAGTGAGACTTGACTCATAAATAGTGGTGCTTCCAAACATATGAATGGTCATAAAGACTCTCTCTTATGTCTCACTCAAAAAGACTATCCTTGCAAGGTGCAGCTTGGATATGATTGTCAATATCCCATCAAAGGAATGGGAGAATCCTCTTACAAGCTAAATTTGGTAAGTCCGTGAAGCTAAAAAAATATATTATATGTTCCAAGTCTAAAGAAAAATATTCTTTCTATATCATATTTAGACAGGAATGGTTTAATACTTGTCTTTGTATACGGTGAATTTCTTATGCGTACAAAAGGAAGAACAATATATGATGCAGTTGTAATAGGTGTTGAAGAAGGAGGGATCTACAAACTAAAGGGGCACACAGATTCAACTTTCATAGCTTGTACCATTAGGCCATGTGAGCTATGGAATATAATACTTTCTCATGTGAACTACAAATCATTACCAATTGTGAGCAAGGTAGTGACAGGTCTACCATAAATCCAAATCAATCATGCAAAGGATGTGCTAAAGGAAAGAATATCAAGAATCCATTTCCAAGCAATAACAGTAAAGCAAAAGGGATCTTGGATATTGTCCACTCATATCTGTGCAAACCGATGTTAACTACTTCCTTAAGAGGGTATGTATATTATGTCTCTTTTATTAATGACTAATCTCGTAAGACTTGGATATATTTCTTGAAAGGAAAAGATGAAGTATTTGAAAATTTCAAAGAGTTCAAGTATCTTGTGGAGAATAATTCTGAGAATAAAATCAAGACCTTGAGATCAGATAATGGAGGAGAATTCACTTCGAATAAATTCAAGGAATTCTATAAAGAATATGCGATTAAGAGGGATCTTAATACACCATATAATCTTCAACAAAATCGAGTGGAAGAAAGGAAAAATAGATCTATCATGGAATAAGTCAAAGCCATGATCCATGATCAAGATCTACCTATGCATTTATGGGTTGAAGCAACAAGGACTGCATTCTATGTGCAGAACAGAATATCTCGCAATGATATTGGGAACAAAACTCCAGAATAGATGTTTACTGGTGAGAATATGTAAGTCAACCACCTGAAGATATTTGGTTTTCATGTATGCTTACATGTTCCCAAGGAGAAAATATCCAAGTTGGACCCTTCAGGAAAGAATGGAATATTTGTTGGATACAGTGACCAGTGAAAATATTACAAAATCTATATTCCAGGTTTTGGTCAGATCAATATCAGCAAAAATGTCACATTTGATGAAGATGTAGCTCTCAGCAAATCCAGAAAGGCCCATGCAGATGAAGATCATGAACAAGAGTAAGAAGCTCCTAGAAATGCATAAACCAGTAGACTACCAGTTAGACATGTCGAAGAACAACCTATACCAAAAGATCATGACATGGAAAAACCTTAAGGACCCATGGAGACACCCCATGAGATTATTTCAACAAAGAGAAGACCAACTTGGGCTTGTGATATAATTCGAGAAGCATAAAGATATGGTGAACCAAAAGGAAGCAAGAGACCAAGACTCTACTCCAACTATGTAGAATTGATGTGCAATCATGTTGATAAGGAACCCACATGTTTTGAATAAGATTCAAAGAATAAGGAATGGATGGATTACATGATCAAATAATATCAATCTATATTAAATAATGGTGTTTGGAAATTGGTTCCAAGACCGAAGCATATATTAGTGGTCTCTTCAAAATGGATTTTCAAGACAAAACACTAAGCATATGGCAGTATTGAAAAGTTCAAAACAAGATTTGTCGCATGAGGATTCTCTCATAAGGAAGGGATTGATTATGAAGAGACTTTTGCAGTAGTAGCAATATATACTTCAATGTCATGTTACCATTTTGACAGCACCATGAAGTATATCGAACCCCATGGATCCCAGTGACAGATTGAATTAAATAATTAATGAGGGGTTAAGATGAGGCAATTAATTAATTAGGAGTTTGCATTTAAATTTATCCATAGTTGCTACCCACTTGGAATAAATAATTATGGAGCATTTAATATTATTGGTGCAATTAATATTTTTATTTGTTATGCTAAATAAATGGAGAAATTGGCCCACCAATTTGAATTAGTGGATAAGGTTGGAGGAATTGCTTGGAGTAGAAGTCAAGTAAGCACTAGAGTCCAAAAATGATGCCAAAAATGAGAAAAGATGAATATTTCAGGAAAAGCAGCATAAATCCAGAAAGTAGGATAAAACAAGAAAAGCAGGAAAGTATGAAAAGCAAGAAAGTTCATAAAAGAAGGAAAGTCAGAAAAAGAGGGAAAAGAAGGAAAGCCAAAGTAAAGCAAAGCAACGAAAGTATGTCCACTCATGGGTGACCTATTCTCACAGGTCACCAAGCCAAGTAACTTTCTCAACATGTCAACATTAATTCTATAAAAGAAGTATTCCAACTCCCTTTCACATCTTTTTCTAGTTAAATGAGAAATTTTATGAATGCATTTGTGCATTTGAGAATTGGGAGATGTGCCCCTAGTCAAGCATGGGAGATGTGCCCCATCTTTATGTGAGAGGATAATGGAATTCAGGCATTGTAATTGATTTTATTTGTAGTTCCTGTAGCTGATCAAGTCAAATTTGAATATCAGAAAAATCATTATCTAGTTCAGAGATCAAATCCTCCTTCCTTCCTCTTTTCTCCTTCTCTCTGTTATATGGAATTCTAGTAATTTTGGAGCTATGTAATGGATATTTAGACATATGTATGATATTATATGTATACTTATATATAATTTATTTTTCAATATCAGATTCATTCCAGCTTCAGGTCATTCCTAAATTTTGTGAGATTCAGAGATCGAAATTCTTGGGTTTCCTAGCACCGGAATCATAATTTTGGAGTTGTGCTATGAGAGGTGACTTTTGTGAATATTTTGAGAATTATTTAGACCCTCATGGCTCTGATTTAGCATTATTTACAGTCTTTGAAATTTTCATAACATTCTTATTTTTTTTTATTGAGTTTTGTATCAATCTTTTACACCCTACCTAGAATTCATGGCTAAAATGACTAGTTTTCCAATTCGAAGCATTTTGTGTACCTAAAAATTTCATTTGTTTTAATTTTTGTTCTAAAAATTATTTAACACCATAATTATGAAATTCCATGTTTAAAACTGAATCCCAGTACCTCTCTTATTTCCTTTGGAAAGCGTTGAATATTGACTAGTTGCACAGTCCTGGTAACTAGTTTTCATAGTTCCACCCTTAATCTGCCTTGTGACTATCCAGAATTGTTTAAAACCTGAATATACCTTTATATACATGTCTTATAACTTTATTACCAATACAAATCATTTCTCCAAAACATCTGGTTGTGGATATGATAAAAGTGCTTCCTAGTTTCACGGTTAGGTGACCAAGCAGCATGGAAGTAGGTTTCTGCGGAGTGGACTCCGAAACCTCAATGGTCCTTGATATAAATGTGTTATGGAAGACACTCTATCATTCCTATTCTTTCCTTGATTTCTTCCCTCTTCCCACTGCCCTGTGACCAAAAGTATCATTCATTTTCCCTTATATGCTTAGCTCCCAAAAGTCGACCGGTTGTTTGCAAGTTTTATTTTAAAACATTAAGCTAATTTGCAGAAAGTTAATATTATGATCTGAATATCAGATCAGGGATATTACAGTGGTATCAGAGCTCTTTCCTTGTATCATCCTATGGAAAGAAATCTCTTAGTGAAGAAATTTGCAGCCATGTCATACTATGAAGATGACGATGATGAGCAGTATGAAGAATACTGCATAAGATATGAAGAAGAAGAAACCCTCTATGTTGATAGAGGCATGCTAAAACATGAATATGATGAAGAATATTGGACATGAGATTCTGAATATTGTGACATGAGTACCACTAAAGATGAAAAATTCTCAAGTTGCTTGGAGGAGAATATAAATGAGGAAGAGGTAGATATCCATGAAGTGAAGTGCAAATCACCACATTGTGGTTGCATAAGTGAAGAAGTTGAAGAGGAATGCACTTCAATTTTCTTGGTGGGTGATCTTTGTATCACTGCTTAAGTTTTTGGCTCATGTATGGGTGGTTATACATATTTTGGATCAAAAATAAGTACACAAATCAGATTTACAGTCACCTCCTGAGCCACAGAATGAAGAAGAAAACAAGGCCACACCACTCAGGTGTGAACAAGAAAATTTGGTGGAGGAGCAGGCCACCAAAGTATCTGTACAGAAAGAGGATAAGGTGATTAACATGAATGATAAGATTTCTGATTTTCGCAGCATCCATGTACACCTGCAACCATCTTATCCATGGGAGGATGGAAATACTTCACTTGCATCTGAGGACTGCAAGACGAAGGAAAATTGTGAGAGAGATGAATTTACTCCTAGTCTCTCTGTTGGTGAACAAAAATTTGATGCAAAGAAATGTGATGTTATCAATGGTTATAAGGGATCATTTGGATCAAATCCAAAAGAATAACAAATATCAAATCTGAATTCATTATCTGAATTCCCTAAGGAAGTGGAAGACAAGCCCCCACCAGCTGGATGTGAACTAGGAAATTTGAAGGAGAAAAATCTGATGCAAAGGGATGGACACATTTCAGAATTTTGGACTCTCTTGTAGCATGATGAAGCTGAAATTCCAAGGCATGAGATGCTTACTGATTTTTGTACAGATCACATGTCATTCCAGCCTTCAGATATACCCTCAACTTCACATCATGGATGTAATACCCTGGTTTTGAACCTGTTTTCATTTAAATAAAATGATGTAAATAATCATGGTGTGGAGCTAGGAAAAAGCCCCACCATCGATTTAGTATTTATGTTTCGGAAATTATGGTTGATCCAATGGTATTTTATGCTAGCTAAACATTAAAAAGCTGGACATTATGTTAATTTGCAATTTTAATTTAAAAAAAAAACCACAACCGGCTATGCCAACGCAACTAAATGAGATGGGGGCATGATTTTTCCTAAGGATGAGGGAGTTGAGGATTGGAAGAGTGGGGAAATTCGAATTGGACAGAGCCCCACTTTGGGAAAAACGTTTTTTGAATTTCTTGGGAAAGAAAACACCAAAAATGGCCACCTTTCCCTCACATGGAAACGTTTCACCTTCCCTCGCGATTTGGATTGAACAAAACGTTTTTGGAAAACCAATTGAGCATTCACGCAGTATCAAGCAAGCAAAAAATGATTCTGAGTCTGAACCCTTCACAATTTTCCCCTATTCGGCAATTTCTTCCTTCATGTTTCTGGTTTTCCTATGTGGATTGTTTTTCTTCACGTTTTCTCCTGTTTGCTAGTTGTTTTCCTTAACATGATTGCCCTGGATCCGATTTTGTGTCTTTGATTTGAAATACTGGAAACATTTTCGTTTTGGTAATTCGCAGCAATCGATCTGTCACCAAAAATGTTCAAAAATTTGTAAATTTCTATGTGTGTATGAAATCCCTGGCGTCTGCTACGTTTTGGTAAATCCCAGGAATGAGATTACTGTGTGTGCATCCACATTTGACATTTGAATTGTTTGAAGGATGGAAATATAGTCTAGACTTGCTTGATAAACCTAGTGTGTGAAAGAACCTCACAAACCAATCTAGAAGGATGGTTTTCTTCTTTGAATGCCCTGAATAGCACTGGAAGAGAATGCATGGCCTGAGGGACTGTGTAGCAAAGAAGGGAATGATTCCTTGTGTTGGGTATGTAATTGTTTAGAAATCAGGCCAAAATTCAGTGTGGGTGTTCGTAGCTCTGGGGTTGAGCTCACTAGCTTAGCAGTCAGTCTTTCCACCTCCTTGGCAACCTGATAAACCCAACTGGAAGGATGGCTTCGCTGGTAGCCTGATAAACCCATCTGTTGGCTTGGTTGTGTCTCATGTGAATTTGGCTAAGTGCAAATCATTGACTGTGTAAGTCTGATAAACCCAACTGTGTTGGCTTGACTGAGTTTTATTGTATCCTTGGCTATGGGGAAATTCTGCTAGTGTTCCTTATTCCTTGGGGAAAATCATGCCCAGCTCGGGGGTGACAGTGTTGTTGAGAGATTAAAGAGAACACTGGTCTACGATTGGGTGGAACGTTGCAACGACATAGTTGGTTGCAAGACGAGCTTCTTTCAAAGATAAGTATTCTGGTGTATTTAAGTTCTGCAATTGTATTTTCTTATGAATTATCATGAACATGTTGAATGCATGAATGTGTTGAATGAATTATTTGCTTCCGATGTATATATCATGTACATTGTATTATGCATCTGTTTATACTTATGTATGTTTTATTTCAATGCATTTTATATATGTATTATGTTCATGGGGGCTTAGACAGCCTAGGCTGTTAGATGTTAGTCGCGTCCTCTCCGCCGAGTAAGGGTTGGGGACGTGACAGTGTGGTATCAGAGCTCTAGTTTCAGCTTTGGGCCTCAATGGGCCATGAAGAACCAGCCTTTGTGTTCAAATAGAAGGAAATGAGGCAGACAGAAAATTTTGTTTTTTGAAAATTTCTCTAAGTATTTTTCCTTAGTGGCTGAGAAAGCCAAATGTGAGTCGTTGTAGTGGTTGGGGTGGCTAATGGAGAGCCGCAACAGTGGGAAACTTTTCACGAATGAGGCACTGTAGCGGCTATGTCACCAAGAGAGATCTGATACTTCGGCTGTGTTTTCCTGTTCATCGCCCACACAGCGGACGAAACAGCCAAATATTGCAGACGGAGATAAAAATTTTGGAAATTTTCTAAGTGATTATGCAGCAAATGGATGTTGAGAACCGAGCCGCAACGGCGGCCGAAAGTCAGACTTCAAGCTAAAGTAGCGGGAGAAAGTTGCGCTTCAAGCCACAATAGCAGGAAAAAGCTGGGGCCGAAAGTTGAAGTTTGAGCCGACGTGCAACGGAATAATGTTGAACATCGAGCCACTAAGGCAGATGGAAGATGAAAATTGAGTTGATGTGCAGTGGAAGAATGTTGGGCATCAAGCCGCTATGGCAGATGGAAGATGAACATCGAGCCGATGTACGGTGGAAGAAATTTGAAGATCATGCCGATGTGTGGCGGTGGAAGAAATTTGAAGATCATGCCGATGTGTGGCGGCGGATGGAATATGATGAAGGAGCCAACACGGTGAATGAGAAAGAAATAACAGGACCTCTACGGTAGATGAAAAATGAGGATCGAGCCACTGTAGTAGGTGAAAGTAAAAAAAAATTCTAATGCATGGAGTGAAAATTTTGAAAATTTTGTCAAAAACAGAGATTTGTAGCAGGTTTTCAGTGGGATTTTCAGGGGTATGAAAAGTGATAAGTGACAGTCTATTTATGCACCAGATTGTGTGAAATCAAAATATTTACAAAAAAAAATGAGGGCGCTGCCCTCAACCCGCCCTGCAGTGGCGCGAGGAAGCCACAAGGGGGCAAGCCCCATTGACCCCCGTCGTCCCCTTCAGACAATCATTCTTTGTGAAAGAAAATTCTATGATTTGACAAAGTTGTCAATATATGATGTTTCCAATGCAGGTAAGTAATGTATTGTTCATGTGAATCTATGCAGCTAGCAATTGTGTTATTAACACATTTTGCAGAATCATAGTCGCCTTCAAAAGCAGCATTCCAGATAGTGCAGTTGGGTAAAGTAAGTTGTGGTTTAGCCATCAGAACCCACAACCTGCATGATGATGTACAAAACCCCAATGAGTATGAGGAATATGCTATGGGGTAAAATGTCCAAGTTGGAAATACTGAGACAGAGTCTAATGGGAGAAGATTGCAAGAAACTCCCCCAGATTGTGCAGCCAGCATGAGAAGCCTAATGGCAAAGATGCAGAGTTACAAGGTAGATAATGAAAGATTGGTTAAGGCTCAGGAGGAGTCGAATCAACTAAATGCAGCCATGCTGCAAAGTTTGATAGATATTCAGAGAAAGATGAACTCTGGGGACCGGACAGAAAATCTAGAAGGGAGTAAAAACACTGGTAGAAGAAGAAATAGATCACCTAGTGAGTCATCTGACTCTAAAGGGTCCACTGGAGATTCAAGTTCTTCTTCACACAAGAATCAGAGAAGGAGGCACTACCAGAAGTGACTCACGAGATGAATTTAAGAAGGAAAGGCCTCCTACCTTTAATGGTGAGATAAACACTAGTCAAGAATCTGAAGCTTGGCTTCTGGGGATGAGGAAATATTTCCAAGTCCAAGACTATTCTAGGAATATGAAAGCTAGAGTATCCATTTTCAATTTGACCGAAAGAGCATCCATATGGTGGAAACATTTCAAAGAAGTAAAGAAACTAAATTAAAGGAAGATTGTGTGGAAGCAGTTCTGGAAATATTTCAAGGAGAAGTACCTCTCTTGCCGGTACTATGATGACAAAATTGAAGAGTTCCATGAGCTGAGATTGGGACAGCAAACCATGGAGGAATATGCAAACAAGTTCTTATAACTGCTGAGGTATGTCAGGTATATTAAATATGAGAAGGTGAAGATCCAGCATTTTCTGAGTGGACTGCCTTAGTCCTACAAAGACCGAATTGAGTTCTATGAACCCAGAACTCTGGAATAAGCAATAAGAAAATCTAAGTATTGCTACAAGCAAAGCAAGAACAAACCGGATTATCAAAAAACATGGAAGGACAAAAGGAGTGAGAAGTCTGACCAAAGGAAGAAAAGTTACAAACCTTCTAACTTCAGGAATCAATAGAACCAACCAAGACAAGTTGAGAAGCATCTAGCTGGAGTGATGAGAGAGAAGCCAAAAGATCCACCACATAATAGAGGACCACTCCAATGTTGGAAATGTGGAGGACCCCATAGGCATAAGTACTATCCACTTGAGAATGAAAATGCAAGGCTAGCATACAATGTTCAAAAGGCAGAAATAGTGGGACAAGTAGCAAGGTCCGTCCCTAGAATTTATGCAGCACTGGAATACCGCCAGGAAAATCACCAGTCAATGGTGGTTGAAATTGTAGGTAATATTGTTGAGCAATCTATTCTATTTTGATTGACCCCAGTTCTACTCACAGTTATATTGCTCCTAGAGTAGTGGAGGGTTGTGCTCTTAGGAAGGTAAAGCATAACAATTATTGGTTAATTTAGCTAGCCACTGGAACTAAAAGAAAAGTTAATGAAGTGGTGGAGAAATGTCCATTGGCGATGAATGGATTTATCACTTGTGTAGATCTGAATGTTCTACCACTTGGTTCCTATGATGTTCTCATTGGAATGGATTGGTTAGAAGCTCACAGAGTGAAGCTTGACTATTATAATAAGAATTTTGAATGCATGAATGAAGAAGGAAACCCAGTATTTGTAAGATGCATTCCAAAGGTAATCTAGGTAAGGCATATTTCAGCAATGCAGTTAAAGAAGTTTTGTAGGAAAGGTTGTCAGTTGTATGCAGCCCATATTGAGGAGACAGCAGAGAATGAAACTCCTAGGCTGGAAGACTATTATGTGTTGCAAGAATTCAAGGATATTTTTCCTGATGAGGTTCCAGGACTTCCTCCAAAGAGGGACATAGATTTCACAATTGAACTTGTGCTAGGAGCAGCACCAGTGTCAAGAGCACCCTACAGAATGAGTACACCAGAAATGTTAGAGTTGAAGATGCAGCTGCAAGAATTCTTGGATAAAAAGTATATCAGACCGAGTGTGTCTCCTTGGGGAGCACCAGTTATGTTTGTAAAGAATAAATATGGTACACTAAGATTGTATATTAATTGTAGGCAGCTGAATAAAGTCACGGTGAAGAACAAATATCCCTTGCCAATAATTGATGACCTCTTTGATCAAATGAAAGGGGCAAAGGTATTTGCCAAGATTGACTTGAGGTCTAGTTACCATCAGGTGAGAATCAAGGACGAAGACATTCATAAGATAGCCTTTAGGACAAGGTATGGCCATTATGAGTTTGTAGTGGTACCATTTGGTCTCACAAATGCACCAGCAACATTTATGTGCCTTATGAATAGTGTCTTCAGTAGGTATTTGGACAAATTCATTCTTGTTTTCCTTGATGACATTCTTGTTTATTCTAAGAATGAAGAAGAGCATGAAGAACATTTGAGACTAACATTGCAATTGCTCAGAGAACATCAGTTGTATGCAAAGCTGAGAAAGTGTGACTTCTATAGGGATAGAATTCAGTACTTGGGACACATTATTTCAGAGGAGGGTATATCTGTAGACCTAGACAAGATTGAAGCTATTAAGAATTGGCCTACTCCAAAGAATGTGACAGAGGTAAGCTCTTTTATGGGGCTTGCAGGATATTACAGGAGATTCATTGAAGGATTCTCCAGGGTTGCACATGCTATCACTTCTTTGCAAAGGAAGGGGATAAAATTCGAATGGACCTCGAAGTGTGAAGAAAGTTTCCAGCAGTTGAAGTATCTTCTCACAAGTACACCGGTCTTAAAAGTTACAGACCAAGAGAAAGATTTTATAGTATGTACAGATGCATGTGGCCAAGGACTTGGAGGAGTTCTTATGCAAGACAACCACATGATATGTTATGAGTCAAGAAAATTAAAGGAGCACGAAAAGAATTTTGCCACTCATGATCTGGAAATTGTAGCCATTGTACATGCTCTCAAGATGTGGAGACATTATTTGATGGGCAGAAGATTTGAGCTAAGGACAAACCATTGTGGTCTGAAGTATTTGTTTGATCAACCTACTCTGAATGCTAGGCAAGTGAGATGGTTGGAGTTTTTATGTGAGTTTGATTTTGAAATCAATCACATAAAAGGAAAGGAGAATAAGGTAGTTGATGCACTTAGCAGGAAGGTGTAGGAGATGCATGTGGCATCCATTAGTATTTTCCAATCATATTTGAGGTAGCAGATTGCTAATCACGTTGTTGAAGATGAATTGTATGCACGGGTCAAGGGAAAATTGCAACAACAAAGCCTTGAAAAGAAGTATTAGGGATATAAATTGGAAGAAGATGGAATTCTTACCTATAAGAATAGAATTTATATTCCAAATATAGTAGATTTGAGGAGATTGGTTATGGACGAGATCCATCAAGCTCCATATTATGGTCACCCAGGATATCAAAAGATGATTGCTACAGCTAGAAAGCAGTAATTTTGGCCAGTAGTGAAAAAGGACATGGCTGAATATATTTCAAGGTGCATGAAGTATCAGCAAGTGAAGGTTGAATGTCAACACCCAGCAGGTTTGTTGCAACCTTTGTCGGTTCTAGAATGGAAATGGGAAGTTATTTCCATGGATTTTATTACAGGATTGTCGATGACTTGGAGACAACATGATTCCATCATGGTTGTGGTGGACAAGTTGACAAAGGCAACACATTTTATACCGGTCAAGTATATACATAAGACTGATGACATTGCAAAGATATTCATGAAGGATATTTTCAAACTGCATGGATTGCCTAAGGAAATAGTCTCTGACAGAGATGTCAAGTTCACTTTCAATTTTTGGAAGGGGTTGTTTGCAGATTTGGGTACAAAGTTGAATTTCAGCACTACCTACTATCCTCAAACCGATGGATAGGCCGAGAGAGTTAATCGGGTGCTAAAAGACATGCTTCGCATGTATCTGATGGACAAACCAACCAAGTGGGAAGATTATTTACGCCTGGTAGAGTTTGCTTATAACAATGGACAATAGGAATCCTTGGGGATGAGTCCATATGAAGCTTTGTATGGTAGAAGGTGCAGGACACCGGTGACTTGGGATAACCCAGTGAACAGGGTTGTGCTTGGTCCAGAATTGCTCAAGGAGATGGAGTAAGAAGTTATAAAGATCATGCAAAATTTGAAGGGAGCACAGGACAGACAGAAAATTTATGCAGATAAGCATAGGGTGAACAGAGAGTTCAGTGTTGGGGATCATGTTTACCTCGGAGTGAAGGAAAAGAAAAGTTCCTTGAAGCTTGGAAGTTTTGCCAAGTTATCGCCTAAATATTGTGGGTTGTTTGAAGTGCTTGAAAGAATAGGGCCAGTTGCATATAGACTTGCCTTGCCTGCTAGCAGTAGAGCTCATAATGTATTTCATGTTTATTTGCTTAAGAAATATGTACATGATCCTAACCGTGTAATAAATTGGGATGTGATACAGGGGGAACCAGAGGAATAGTTCCAAATTGATCCTATGCGCATCCTCGCCAGGAAGGTCACAATGCTCCGGAACCGAGCAATAGGACAGGTGAAGGTGCAATGGGAGCACTATGGTCCTTAAGAAGCTACGTGGGAGCTAGAGGATTCCATGCAATTGGCACATCCATTTTTGTTTGAATCTGTGGATTGCTGAGGGCAGTACCAACAAGCATTTTTGTTCAATGTTGTAAAGCAATAAGAACAGTGCTATTGAAGGGGGAGTGGAATGTAATACCCTAGTTTCGACCCCATTTGCATTTAAATAAAATGATGTAAATAATCATGGTGTGGAGCTAGGAAAAATCCCCACCATCGATTTAGGATTTATGTTTCAGCAATTATGGTTGAGCTGATGGTATCTTATGCTAGCTAAACATTAAAAAGTTGGACATTATGTTAATTTGAAATTTTAATTAAAAAAAACCCACAACCGGCTATGTCAACGCAACTAAATGAGATGGGGGCATGATTTTTCCTAAGGATGAGGGAGTGGGGGATTGGAAGAGTGGGGAAATTTGAATTGGGCAGAGCCCCACTTTGGGAAAAACATTTTTTGAATTTCTTGGGCAAGAAAACACCAAAAACGACCACATTTCCCTCACGCGGCAATGTTTCACCTTCCCTCGCAATTTAGATTGAACAAAACGTTTTTGGAAAACCAATTGAGCATTCAAGCAGCAGCAAGCAAGCAGAAAATGATTCTGATTCTGAACTGTTCATGATTTTCCCTTGTTTGGCAATTTGTTCCTTCACGTTTCTAGTTTTCCTCTGTGGATTGTTTTTCTTCACGTTTTCTCCTATTTTCTAATTGTTTTCCTAAACATGATTGCCCTGAATTTGATTTTGTGTCTTTGATTTGAAAGACCAGCAACATTTTCGTTTTGGTAATTCACAGTAGTCGGTCTGGCACCGACAATGTTCAGAAATTTGTAAATTTCTGTGTGTGTATGAAATCCCTTGCATCTACTACGTTTTGGTAAATCCCAGGACTAAGATTACTGTGTGTGCATCCACATTTAGCATTTGAATTGATTGAAGGAATGGAAATAGAGTCTAGACTTGCTTGATAAAACTAGTGTGTAAAAGAACCTCACAGACCAATCTAGAAGATTGGTTTTCTTCTTTGCATGCCCTAAATAGCACTGGAAGGGAATGCATGGACTGAGGGACTGTGTAGCAAAGAAGGGAATGATTCCTTGTGTTGGGTATGTAATTGTTTAGAAATCATTCCCAACTGTGTTGGCTTGACTAAGTTTTATTGTATCCTTGGCTATGGGGAAATTCTGTTGGTGTTCCTTATTCCTTGGGGAAAATCATGCCCAACTCGGGGGTGACAGTGCTGCTGAGAGATTAAAGAGCACATTGGTCTATGGTTGGGTGGAACGTTGCAGGGACATAGCTGGTCGCGGAACGAGCTTCTTTCAAAGATAATTATTCTAGTGTATTTAAGTTCTGCAACTGTATTTGCTTATGAATTATTATGAATTATCATGAACATGTTGAATGCATGAATGTGTTGAATGAATGATTTGCTTCCATTGTATATATCATGTGCATTGTATTATGCATCTGTTTATACTTATGTATTCTTTATTTCAATGCATTTTATATATGTATTATGTTCATGGGGGCTTAGATAGCCCGGGCTGTTAGATGTTAATTGTGTCCTCTCCGCCGAGTACGGGTTGGGGACGTGACAATGGAAGTGATTTTGCAGAAAATCCAAAGGCTGACTTGTATGTTGAGAATTTGTTTTTTGTTGTGGACCCATGCCACAAGAAAAATGGTCCTATATGTCAGCTATTAGAAGAAGAAATATTGGTGGAGGATCTTCTTTGTGAGCCACATCATTTGATTGGATTAATAAAGGAGGACAAAGAGAATCTTATGGGATCCCTGAAAAACCTTGTTGAAATCAATGCCTTGGTGGCCATATGTTGTTGGAAAGCTTCTAGAGGAGAGATGGAAGGAGAATCCTTTCTGGAGGAGTGCATAGCACTGAAAGAAGACATGGCCAATATGAAGGAGAGCTATATGAACCTACATTCTGACAGATATCATCTCCTCATAATTCCTTAAATGTATCATTGTGTATTCAAGAAGGAAGAAGAAGAATTAGAAAGGCTCACTAATAAGTTGGAGATCACTAATGACTTATTGAAGAGCACACAAACATCCCTTCAAGAGTCAAAGTTGCAGATATTGCAACTTCAAAAGGATTTGAAGGTGTCACGACTTTCATATTGCATGGAAGGAAATGTTTTGGGTATAATGGAGGGACCTCATGTGGAGGACAACCATGAGCGAGGAGCAGATTTGCAGGTGTTTGTGAAGATTATTTTGGCCAAGCACCTGTTGGTATGCAGAATGGCATAGAGGAGTTCTTATCTATGGGAAATATGGCTGAGGAAATTCCAAGTGAATCAAAAATAAAATATGATCATCTATTCATGGATTGGGTAGATAAAAATATCACAGGAATAGAGGATAAAAGAGTACTAGAATTGCTTGCACCGGTGAAGGGTTGTATGACACATATGCTTGGGATGAGAGCACCCAATTTGGGCCAGACAGTAATGAAAAATTTGCAGCCATAAGTCTGATTATTTAAGGTTGCATACATGCAAATAAGGTTCACAGTTCTTTCCCACATGCCCTATATTCAGCAACACCAAGGGGGAATGAACATTGCGTGAAGAAATTTTTCTGGTTTGTGTCACATGCACAAGAGGGGGATCATGATTTGATCCCATTGCATAAGAGATGGCTGATTATAGATCATATAAATCAGCAAGAAATATCTCTAATTCTTCCACTGGATGGTTGGATAGAGGAATCACTGAAGAGGAAAATATGGAAGGTAAAAAATTTATGTCTTGTTGCAAGAAAATTATTTTTAATATTGTTGATTTTTTTATGATTTACAAGCAGCAGAAAATGCATGTTTGTGCAGCCAATTTTGACAAGGCATCAGATCTACACTTACTTTCAATGTGTGGGTCAATTGATGGAGTTTTTCACCCTTGGATCAATGGAAGAGAATTGAGCCATTGGATGAAGAGGGGAGCACCTGTTGAGTTCCATAGAGAACATGATACCTCATTGTTTGAGGGAAACATGAACATGACTGATTTTGATTCAACTTACTCTCTTTTGGAGCATCCTTTAGGACATGGGATCCTCACCCTTGTCAGTTGAGTTTCATGGATAACACACTTGTTCCCTGTGTGCATTGGTCACATGAGAACATTTCAGTTGGAATGGAAAGACTAGTGGAATTGTGGCCTCAATTTTTGGAGGAATATTTGGGGATGTATAGTCTTTCTTTGATTCATCCCTACATTGGATAGTTGCATATCTTGATTGAGGGGCCCTCAAAGCTTCAAGGTTGCATTGGACAGGATGATTTTCCAATATGGTGGTATGATGTTTTCATCTTTCCCAACATTTCATATGATGCTGATTTTTTCTTGTTACTAATGTTTGGGGAGATGCAGCATGAACAGTGGGATCCAGGCACTCTTTTGCTTAACAAATTTTGTTGGATGCTATTCCTATCCATGGGGGTTCCATACAAGCAATGGGATCCTATAATTGTTTGTCCTTGGAGAATTGTTTGCATGTTGGCAAGATGGAGCAAGCCAACCCTCGTTTGCACCAGTTCATCTATGTTGCACTTGGTTTCAGTTTCCCACATAGGGAATACTTCCTTGGATGGACTTATAGTTTACATAGTAGTGGTATATTTTCATTTTTGATATTCTTATGGGATCTTGGCACACTTTCCAGTTACTTCACTTGGATAGAAGTAGGCATGTTCAGTTACAAATGTAGTGAATATTTTCTTGGAGAGAGGATTATGATCGTAGTAGTGCAGCAAAAGCATGATGGACCTCTTGGGATACTTTGCTTAAGGACAAGCAATATTAGGAAGGGAGGATTGTCATGTTCCCATTTTGACAGCACCATGAAGTAGATCAAACCCCTGGTTCCTAGTGACAGATTGAATTAAATAATTAATGAGGGGTTAAGATGAGGCAATTAATTAATTAGGAGTGTGCATTTAAATTTATCCATAGTTGCTACCCACTTGGAATAAATATTTATGGAGAATTTAATATTATTGTATATTTTTATTTGTTATGTTGAATAAATGGAGAAATTGGCCCACCAATTTGAATTAGTGGATAAGGTTGAAGGAATTACATGGAGTAGAAGTCAAGTTAGCACTAGAGTCCAAAAATGATGCCAAAAATGAGAAATGAGGAATATTTCAGGAAAAGCAGCATAAATCTAGAAAGTAGGATACCACAAGAAAATAAGGAAAGTATGAAAATTAGGAAACTTCAAAAAAGAAGGACAGTCAAAAAAGAATAAAAAGAATGAAAGACAAAGCAAAGGAAAGCAGGGAAAGTATGTCCACTCATGGGTGACCTGTTCTCACAGGTCACCAAGCCAAGTAAATTTCTCAACAGGTCAACATTAATTCTATAAAATAATTATTCCAACTCCCTTTCACATCTTTTGCTAGTTTGAGAAATTTTATGAATGCATTTGTACATTTGAGAATTGGGAGATGTGCCCCTAGTCAAGCATGGGAGATGTGCCCCAGATTTCTGTGAGAGGATAATGGCATTCAGAAATTTTCATTTATTTTATTTTCAGATCCTATAGCTGATAAATTCAAATTTCAAGATCAGAAAAATCATCATCCAGTTCAGAGATCAAATCCTCCCTCCTTCCTCTTTTCTCCTTCTCTCTGTTCTATGGACTTCTAGCAATTTTGGAGCTATGTAATGGATATTTAGAAATATGTATCATCTGATATGTATACTTATGTATAATTTAATTTTAAATATCATATTCATACCAGCTTCAGGTCATTCCTAAATTTTGTGAGATTCAGAAATCGAAATTCTTGGGTTTCCTAGCACCGGAGTCATAATTTTGGAGTTGTGCTATGAGAGGTGACTTCTGTGAATATTCTGAGAATTATTTCGACCCTCATGGCTCTTATATATTATTATTTATAATATTTTAAAGTTTCATAACATTCTGATCTGTTTTGATTGATTTGTGTATCAATCTTTTACACCCTACCTAGAATTCATGGCTAAAATGACTAGTTTTCCAATTCGAAGAATTTTATGTATCTAAACAAGTCCAATTGTTTTAATTTCTATTCTAAAAATTATTTAACACCATTATTATGAAATTCCATTTTTAAAACCAAATCTTGGCACCTCTCTTATTTCCTTTGGAAAGCGTTGAATCTTGACTAGTTGCACAGTCCTAGTAACTAGTTTTCATAGTTCCACCCTTAATCTGCCTTGTGACTGTCCATACTTGTTTAAAACCTGAATATAACTTTATATACATGTCTTATAACTCTATTACCAATCCAAATCCTTTGTTTTTGGATATGATAAAAGTGCTTCCTAGTTTCACGGTTAAGTGACCCAGCGGCATGGAAGTAGGTTTCCGCAGAGCAGACTCCAAAAACCTCAATGTTCCCTTATCTAAATTTTTTATTGAACACTCTATAATTCATATTATTTCCTTGATTTCTTCCCTTTTCTTGATTTCCTATGACCAAAAGTATCAGTCATTTTCCCTTATCTGCTTAGCTTCCAAAAGTTGACTGGTTGTTTGCAAGTTTTATTTTAAAACATTAAGCTAATTTGAAGAAAGTTAATATTCTGATCTGAATATCAGATCAGGGATATTACATTCAATTATAACTATTATTTCCTTGGAAGCTAATATGAAATGGAAGTTACATCAAATGGATGTAAATACATCCTTTCTAAACAGTTTTATAGAAGAGGAAGGGTGTATTGAACAACCTCGAGGTTTTTATACACATGACAAGAAAACACTAGTGTGTAGACTGAAGAAAGTAGCACCATATGTATTAAAGAAACCACCCAAAGTATGGTATGGAAGAATTGATGGCTTCCTGATGATCTTGGGATTTACCAAAAGTAAAGTTAATTTCAACCTTTACTATAAGGATGTAGATGATGGGATCGTGATATTATTGTTGTATGTAGATGATCTATTTTTTACAGGAGAGGAGAATCTCATTAATGAATTTAAGAATAATCTTGTGGTAGAATTTGAGATGAAATACCTTGGTATGATGCGTTATTTCCTAGGTCTTGAAGTTTGGAAGTTCCTAGATGATATTTTCCTATATCGAGGAAAATATGTAGAGATCCTAAAGATATTTGGGATGTTGGATTGTAAGGAAATGAATACTCTGATGGTGACAAACTTGAATCTCCTGAATCATGACTCTTTAGAAAGAATAGATGTCACACTATACAGACGTATTATTGGTTCACTGATGTATTTGACAAATACAAGACCAAATATATGTTTTGTTGTACGCACATTGACTCAGTATATGGTGGAGCCCAGACATGTTCACCTAGTTGCAGCAAAACATGTGATGAGGCACCTAAAGGGTACATTGAATTGTGTCCTCAGATAGGTAGTTGATAGTGAGTTCATATTTTGTAGCTATACTGATTCAGATTGGGCAGGAAGTGTTGAAGATGGAAAGATAACTTCAAGATGTTATTTTAGTTTGGGATCAGGTGTGATCCCATGGCTTAGTAGAAATAAAACCAGTGTTGTGATCAGTACAGTTGAGGCTGAATATATTGCAGCATTCTCTTCCTATAGCGAAGTAGTGTGGATTCACAAGTTATTGGCATGATTGATTGATGTTGAGATAGATGCAACTAATATTAATTGCGATAACCAAAGTTGCATCAAACTGACAGAGAACCCAATGTTTCATGATAAGTCAAAGAATATAGAGATAAAGTATCATTAGAGTTGGGATATGGTGCAGAGAGGATTTGTGAAGCTCCAATGTGTTCCTACAGAGGAACAAGTTGCATATGTGTTGACTAAGCCTTTGTCTCGTGTAAAGTTTGAATATTTTTTAGAAAAGCTTGGTGTAGTCTAAAAGGACCTCCCTGTAAAGAGGGAGTGATGATGTGATTGTTATTGATGATGAGATGGAAATGGTATGTCAATGCAGAGAGTGCCAGTCGAATTTATTAGTGTTCCTACAAATGTTGTTGTACTGGTTTGGAATTCATTTGTGGGTGTTGTGGTATGGCATTCATTTGCAGATGTTGTGGTCTGGAATTCATTTATAGATATTGTGGTCCAACATTCATTTGCAAAAATTTTGGTCTGGAATTTAGTTATATACATTGTGTTCTGGTATTCATTTACAGATGTTGTGTTTTGGAATTCATTTACAGACATTGTGGTCCAGCGTTAATTTTTGAAAGTTATGGTATGGCATTCATTTGCAAATGTTATGGTCCTGCATTCATTTGTGTACGTTGTGGTCATGCATTCATTTGCAGATGTTGTGGTCTTGCATTCATTTATGTACATTGTGGTCCTACATTCATTTGTGGATGATGGGATTACAACATTCTTTATGTTATGGGTGATTCCACATTAATTTGTGGATGTTGTGTTGTGTATGCATGTGTGGCATTGCAGGTGATGCTCAAGATGATGATGTTTGAGATTATGTGATGAGATGTGATGCTTGTGATGATGTGATAAGATGTGATGCTCGTGATAATGTGAATATAAGTGATGCTCGTGATGATGCGACGAGATGCGATGATTGTGATGATGCGACGAGATGTGATGCTCATGGTGATGTGTCGAGATGTGATTCTTATGATGATGTGTTGAGATGTGATGCCCGTGATGATGTGTAGAGATATGATGCTTGTGATGATGTGATGAGTGTTAGATTTTTATCTTTCAAACTAGCATTATGATCTTAGGATATTTAACTGAGAGAATAACATGCACAGCAATAAATACAAGAGACAAGAGACACAAAGAATTTTCCTTGGGGAAACCATAAAGGAGAAAACCCTGCAACTTCCTCGGAGATAGAATCAGCACCAAAAGTAAAACCTGAAAACATAAAGATGATATCCTGACAGTAGCAGTCTCTCTCTTGTCCCAGCAACTTCTCTCTCTCACTCATGTGCTCCAATGAGTGAGTGTGTGTGTGATAAATGGAGAGGCTCACTCTCTATTTATATTCTTTCGTTCACTTGAAACCCAATCCAACATGTCGGCCTCACTTAACAATTACTTACTAGAGCCGACATCTCTAGGAGTGTCTAATAACCCTAGTGCCCCACAACTTGTGGGGACTTTTCCTCCTCCGACCAACAAGGAGGGTTATCCTTAACACAACGGTGGGAACTATTGCCCTGACTTACAATGACTCACCTAGGGTCGACTTCTCTAGGATGGTATAATAAACCTAGGGCCCCACAACTACGGGGATTTTAACCCTTGAACAATATGATGGTTACCCATAATGACTTGACATGACTTGTTTACATTATTGAATCTCCCGATAGGCAGATCGGAGCATGACATGACTTTAATACATTACAGACACTTCCCGGAATAAACATCGGGGTACAATACATAAGATATACATGTGAATACATTCCGAAGTTACAAATACATCAACACTCCATATTAACTAGGAAGGTATTCTCTCGACACAATTTGTCAGCACTGGTCTTCTTCTCTATATTAACTGGATCATCTCATCATCTTCATCTTCAAGTCATATTCATCTTCAAGTTATCTTCATCTTCAAGTCATCTTCATCACTGGATCTGGATCATCTCGGGGACATCATCACTGGATTTGGATCATTACTGTTGGATCATCATCACAGGTGCTATCTCTTGATTCTTCTCATCATAGGAAGTTCCACAGAGCCAACCCTTTTTCATGTTGGATGTACATCTACAGAGCCAGTCCTTTTTCATAATGGATGTATCTTCATAGAGCTAGTCCTTTTTCATACTAGATGTGGCATCTACACAGAACCAGTCCTTTTTCATACTGGATGATTCTTCACAAAGCTATTCCTTTTTCATACTAGATGTGGAACACACACAGAACCAGTCCTTTTTCATACTGGATGAGTCTTCACAGAGCTAGTCCTTTTTCATACTAGATGTGGAACACACACAGAGCTAGTCCTTTTTCATACTGGATGAGTATTCATAGAGCTAGTCCTTTTTCATACTAGATGTGGAATCCACACAGAGCTAGTCCTTTTTCATACTAGATGTGTCTTCACAAAGCCATCCTTTTTTCATGATGGATGTGGAATCCACACAGAGCTAGTCCTTTTTCATACTAGATGTGTCTTCACAGAGCCAGCCTTTTTTCATGCTGGATGTGGAATCCACACAGAGCTAGTCCTTTTTCATACTAGATGTGTCTTCACAAATCCAGCCCTTTTTCATGCTGGATGTGGAATCATCACATACATCTGACAATGGAAGGAACCAATCCTCTCACCATGTCACAACTCTTACATCCGACCATGGAAGGAACCAATCCTCTCACCATGTCGGAAGGGCACAACACTTATATCTGACCATGGAAGGAACCAATATTCTCACCATGTCAGAAAGGAACACGAACTCATCACTTCCCTTTGGAAGGAAACTCAATTTGGAGAACACCAAGCTTCTCCCTGAAGTACTCAAACTTCACCCTGGCCATTTCTAGCATAGAATCACATCAGGGCTGATTACGTCCAAGGATAACCCGCGAGCTTCGCCAAGACCTATTACATCCAAGGACAACCTATAGGACCGTTTACGTCTGAGCAACCTACAAGCTTCACTAGGATTTATGCTCAGACAACCTGTCTCACCAGCTATGCTAGAACTCTCTCTTTCGAGAGATCTCGATCTGTATCACAAACTAGAGCTTCACTGCTCCTCTCTGCATCATATAAAAAATGCAAGTCAGATCAATCAAATCAAATAGTAGTTTTCAAAAGAAACATACCACCTCACAAATAGCAAGTGGCAACATATTTTACCTCAGCTGTACTCAGCGCCATGTAGGACTCCATCCTGCCAAACCAAGAGATCACACCTGATCTCATACTGAAGTAGCACCTCGAAGTGCTCTTCCTATCAATGGCACTACCTGCCCAATACGAATCCGCATAACCCTCCAGGTTAATCTTATGATTTGCCTCATACTTGAGCCCATACTCAACTGTACCCTCTAGGTACCTCATTGCATGCTTTGCAACCATCAGGTGAACATGTCTCAATGTGTTCACAGCAAAGCAAATATCCGGTCTCATATTCATTAGGTACATCAAGGAACAAATCATCTGACGATACATCGTGGCATAAACCGAATCTGATGAAGAAACACTCAATAGCTTCAGGTTTGATGCCATAGGTGTGGTCATGGCCTTGTAGTCCATCATCCTGAACCTCTTCAGGATCTCTACTGCATACTTCCCTTGTCCACACCTCCATGTCTAGAATGTAGTGCATCATCCCCAATTCCTTCATGTCGAACTTGGTAGCAAATATCCTTCTTGCAACTTTAATGAGTTCCTCTTTTCTATCACGAACAAGTCATCGACATATAACAGGAGCATTACTAGTATTCTGCCTTCAACCTTGAAGAAAAGGTTGGAATCCGCTTTACTCTTAGTAAATCCTAGAGTCATCAGTAAGCTATCCATCCTGTCGTACCATGTCAAACCTCGGGATCTTCTGCAGTCACTCCCTCTAAAGCGAAGCATCATTCTCCCTCTGTCTTTCGTACTCTATGCCTTATTTTCGTGAGAACCTCGTGCTATGAATCTTGCCTTGCATCCCACGATGTTTCCATCTGCTGCATGATGGAACTATGAACTTCCCTTCATGTATTGACACTGCATCCTAGACATCATTCTTCTTGAACTCATCTTCCCTTTCTTCTTGGTTACTTCTTCATAGCTAGAAGGTTCTGCACCAATGATGTCACTGCATTCATCATATTATTCTTCATCTTGAATTGTTGTCACTTGTTCTTTGGAACAATTCTCATCCTTCTTTGCTTATAGGTGATTATGTATGCGATCTTTCCTACAAGTCAAATGCATTTGTATGGTTAGAAACATTTCATAAGGAATATTCATACTGGCAAATTCTTATGCATAAATATATGATCATCGAACTACTTTAGCCAATACAAAATTCATCCATATCTCACAAAACGTTTCTAGATGCCTTCCATCTCTACCAGGACAACATTGAGATTGTGCACTAATCCAATATGACAGCAAAGAGGTTTCATTCTAGATAAGTAGCAATGGAGAGTTTCATAGCACCATGAGCTATAGTACCTATCACATGCATATTAGTAGTATACTGTCATTAATGAGAACATTCTATCATGCATAATACGTCAATTGAATATAAACAAATGCATAACAAAAAAACAATATTATGAGATGACAATTGAATACTTATCTTTATTTGTTTCATGGGTAGACTCCTTCTTGATCCTTCAGCTTCATTTTCTTCTTCATTCATAATAGCATTGTTTCTTATCCAAATGCTAATATGGATAAGAGGTTCTTCAAGAGTTGAGATCTTCATATTCCTCATTGCTTGAGGGATCTTCTTTGGATGGTGAGTGCTTGATCTTCAGTTGCTCCCATATTCTCTTCTCTTATTATGAGTCGAGCTTCTTTTTCTTTCTAGAGTCTCCTGAAAGTAAACACTTCCTCACATGAATGAATCCCATGATCCTAGGAGGCCATTCAAGGTGGCTATCACCACTTCTGCATTCTCCACTTCTTCTTCTACTACTACAAGTTGCTCTTTGATTTGAGAGACCCTTGTAAAGTATGACTGTATGGTCTCTGCATTTTGGATCTTCATATTCTTCAACTAGTTTCTCAAAGTAATATTCTGATCTATGTTCTTCCCTTCAAATAGCTTGGTCAAGGAATCAAAAATATTATGTGTCTTTATGGAAGACACTTGTGGTGCAATGTGATCCGTGATTGAATCAACAATGATCTTCTTGGCCTTGACCAAGTTCTTCTGGTGTAAGGCTTTTAGCCTCATCTCCCTCTGGAACTAGAACCTATCCACTCATGTGGGTATCCAATTCATTTTCTTCGGAGAGAACATATACTTCCATGCTTGAAATTTGTCAACTTCACCAAGCATATCATCAAGCTAGCGTGATATATCACTTTGAAAGGAGAACCTCTAATGAAAATAACAAAAGATTAGATCTTACCGATTTGAGGTGTCCGTCCTGGTTCTAGAGCTGGCTGATCTAGGGTTTGTCAGAGAAACCCTAATTTTCAAAACTTGGAATATTTCAGATCTGATTGGATAGAAATATATATCTCTTCAAATTGAGCTGTCCAATGTACTCCCTTTCTGAAAACAGTGGAGGGAACCTCTCGGAAGAGGAAGCCCTAGTTTTCCAATTTCTCCTGCATAAATTCCTGATATTGTGTCTATAGTATCTCTGAAATTATGGCTCCTCTATGCCTGAAAATTTTCACTAAGGTATTATCACATGTCCCTGTTTCAACACCACAGGTTTCATCAGAATTGGTTTCACCAATTAGGACTTATGATCATTTTCCCAAGGTGACCTATTACAAGATTGTTCAGAAAAGAGAAGTTGTACAGACTTCCACGTGTCACTGCTTCATCTTCTGGGTCTGAAACTTAGACCACGGAAATTAAAGTCCATGCCCTTTCTATAACATCTTCAGAAATTTCATTTGGACCTTTTTATCCCAAGATATAGAAAATCTCCCCAGGTGTCCTGTTCAGGGATGAATTCTGGAAGAGGCTAGAACCTTAAATTGGAGGGATCATATCTCCCAAAATATAGCGAATATGAGGCTAAATTTTGGATAAAGTATAAATAAGGATTTTATATTAGGCATGTCAAAGTTTCATCTCTTGAGCTTTCTCCCATCCCGAGATATCACGAATGTACCAAAACTTAGTAGTTTTAGTATTTTAGGGTCTTTCCAGCTCGGGGTCAAACTAGGGTTTGGCTTTCCTAGAGTTAGACCCAACCAAAAATATCAACCTAGGTCTCTAAACTTCGATTTTGGTGAGGAGATAAATCCTATTCCAGACTCACTTAAAAATTCCTCTTCTATAAGAAGCCCTAATTTCCCGCACCAAAAACTGAAAATGCTCGGAATCGAATTCTGCTTCAACAGAAAGATGCGCCCTTCAATGGAGAGTCATCCTAGCATACTTTTGTTGATGGATTATGGAGAGAGACACAAAAAGTAAGAATCCCTAGCTTTTGTAGCTGCACAATGTCTTCTTCTCAGGTTAGCTCTAATACCATGTTATATTTTTATCTTTCAAGCTAGCATTACGATCTTAAGATCTTTAACTGAGAGAATAACATGCACAGCAATAAACACAAGAGACAAGAGACACAAAGAACTTTCCTTGGGGAAACCATAAAGTAGAAAACCCCACAACTTCCTCAGAGATAGAATCAGCACCAAAATTAAAACCCTAAAACACAAAGATGATCTTTTAACAGCAGCAGTCTCTCTCTTGTCCCGGTAACTTCTCTCTCTCACTCATGTGCTCCAATGAGTTAGTGTGTGTGTGATAAATGGAGAGGCTCACTCTCTATTTATATTCTTTCGTTCACTTGAAACCCACTCCAACATGTTGGCCTCACTTAACAATTACTTACTAGAGCCGACATCTCTAGGAGTGTCTAATAACCCTAGTGCCCCACAACTTGTGGGGACTTTGCCTCCTCCGACCAACAAGGAGGGTTATCCTTAACACAATGGTGGGGAATATTGCCCCGATTTACAATGACTCACCTAAGGTCAACTTCTCTAGGATAGTCTAATAACCCTAGGGCCCCACAAATGCGGGTACTTTAACCCTTGAACAATAGGAGGGTTACCCACAATGAGTTGACATGACTTGTTTACATTATTGAATCTCCCGATAGGCACATCGGGGAATGACATGACTTTAATACATTATAGACACTTCCCAGAATAAACATCGGGGTACAATACATAAGATATACAGGTGAATACATTCCAAAGTTACAAATACATCAATAATGAGATGAAATTCTAGTGATATGATGATCGAGATGTGATGCTCCATGATGATGATCCATGGACGATGATGATGTTGATGTAGTTGTGAAAACTTCCTATGATGTATAGACTTTCCAATCAATTGTACATATGTATTGTTGTGTTATAGAATACCTTCCTTGTTAAGAGGGAGTGTTAAAGAAATATAAGTGCAGAAGATATTCTAATTTGTATTTTTATTATTATTTCCCCTTCCAAAGATGTTGTTCCTTCTATTAGGGATGTTATTGTTATATTTTTTCATGTAAAGTCTTGAGGTAAAACCTTTGTTGTAAGTCGGGTCAATAGTACCCACAAAAGTATTATTAAAATGTATTTGAGTCTCCCAAGGAAAGTCGGCCCTTGAAGCAAGAAGAATTCGACCCTATTGGATTATTAGGCTTCTCAGCTTATTAGTATAAATAGGAGAGGCTCCTCCCTCATTTGTACATGGTGAGAACAAAAGAAAGTTCACTAGAGAGAGGAGAAACAATCCATATGACGAAGAGGAAGCAATATAGTCTTATTTCTTGGGTCTTACATTGTACTTCGTTGAAGTCTATATCGAGAAATTTTTGTTGGGTTTTCTCCCCCACTAGGGTTTCCCAAGATAAATCTTTTCATTCTCTTTTTTGTTATGCTTGTTGTTCTTTCAGTGATCCTTTTGTTTTGACATAACAAATTTTGAAGAAATCTTAACACTGACTACTATGGATATAGGGGTTACTACCGAGGTAATGATTTACAATTTATTATTGTTTCCAATTTTATTTTTATAATTTTATTTTAGTATTAGAATCAAGTTTAAAATTGTAATTATTTTAATTTAATATTTGCATTAATATATGCATGGACATGTGGTATGGTCCAAACAGGAGGAGGAGGAGAGAGTGTTGGAGGAGAATCATACAATTTATATTGCATAGAGTTGCATACATGTCTTTGGTTATGTTTTGATTATAATTTTAAATTTGTCATTTCAACTTCTGTATTTACATGTATCGAGTACATAATTCAAACATTTTTGGTTGAGAACTTTTTTTTTGTAATAGATAAAATAATTTTGTATGAGGCTATCATAATTTGCATGATTCATGTTGATGCATGTTTTATGATTTATTTTTATGATTCTAGTCAATATTCTAATAATAATATAGTTTAATTTTGGTAGAATTAAATCTTAAGAACTTATAGCAAAGAAACCTCATGTTAGAACTACTTACTACCAGTTTTTTGTGTGATTTTTTATACATGGATTTTGTAGTTTTCTTCAGCGAACATGTTCGATTCTACCATCTAACTTAACCCTCAAAATAGGGAAACATCATCATAGCTTGGAATTTTCATAGATAATCCCACCAATCGAATCAGTTCATGAAAAATCTATATTTCTGTAATTGTCTTAGACACAATACTTTCTAGCATTAGTCCTATATTATCATGTAAAAGATGAATCTCATCAATGATCAAAAGCATTTAGCTTGGAAATGTTGCAGACAATCCCACTAGTATAATAATTTTTTTAGTATTCTTGATAGTCGATTTCCCTATCCGTCCTAGAAACAACGCTTTCCAAAAGTGGTCCTCCATTATCATGTAAAATACGAATCTCATCAATGATCAAAAGTCGTAGTTTGGAAGTGTTGTATAGAATCCGACCAATTGAATCATTTCTTGATTAGTATTGATTTCCCTAACTGTCCTAGAAATAATGCTTTCCAACATTGGTTGTTTATTACCAAGTAAAAGATGAATCTCATAAATGATCAAAAGCTTCACAAATTGTGTATATGTCATATCCACATACTTTATGGTAATAATATGTCATTTTCAGGAGTGGTGACAATTATCTGGTTTATCTCTATATGTTGGTGAGACATTGATTGATCTGTTGTAATTTATGTAACATATACTCCATATGAATACAACTAGATAGACAAGTTCCCTGCAACCATATATCCAACCAATGCTTTCATAGGTGCAACATAAACAACTTTGAACTTGCTCAAAACGACAACAATATGCTTCAATTAATATGGTTAACATGGCAACATTAATTTTCCCAACACTTGTGGGTACACATAAGAGAAAATTCTTAGGCGTAAATAGGGAATTTTTCGTATAATTTTCTTTGGACTCTATTTAGTTGCTTCATCCCAAAAAATGCAGGCACCTGCCCAATTAGTCTTAATGCGTATGAATCAATAATGTTCACTTTGAATTTCTATTTTACTTTTTATTTTATTTTGGTATCATGATATGGGTAGTGACAAATCGGTATCTAATATCTTTTATAAGTTTGAAAGGATTTATTAAGTTTTAGTGGTTTATTTTGATGAATTGTATTATTTATGGTTCAAAAATTAATGACTTTTATGCAAACATTGTGTATATAGAAATGTGATGATGAACACATACATGTGTGCTATGTGTAATTGGTATCCAATGATAAGAAATCTTGTTATGATGTTTATTTACTTGCTATTATTGTTATGTTTATATGAGAATGCATATTAAGATGTTATGAAATGATGTTTATCTATAGAAATGTGTATTAATGTATACATGTAATCTATGTGTAATTGGTATCTAATGATGATAATGCATGTTATGATCTTTATCTTACTGTTGTGTTTATATGAGAATGCATGTTATGATGTTATGAATCTATGATGTTTATCTATTCATACACATCTAGTAGATTAATTAATATGTGTGACATTTAATTTAAATGAAAAAGTTTCATTTAAAAAAATATGTTTGACAAAACTAATAATATAGTTTAATTTTGATAGGATTAAATCATAAAAACTTATAGCAAAGAAACCTCTTATTAGAAATACTTTGATATGACCCAATGGGGGTCATATATGGGGTTAAAGGTATTGGATATGACTCCAATGGGGGAATATATGGGGCTACATGGGGATAAATGTATATATATTTATGTAAATGTATATGTACTAGTGGTTGGACCTAATGAAGAAACCTATTGAAGGGACCACATGTGTAATGAGTGAATAGGTATATATAGAGGTAATGTAGTCACTGTTGAGAATGTGTGAATGAATTATGTGAATGTCTTGGGGTAAAAGGAGAGGGATCTCCTGTTCTTTAAGGAGTTACTGTGTAACTTATATTTCTTATATATATTGGAGTTGTGCTCCACGTTCACATTTATACACATAATATGTACTTCTTATCTCTTATGTTATTTTTTGGAATTTGGTTCATAACAATTGGTATAAAAGCTTGGATGCTTCCAAAACTAGTCATGTTGGAATTTTCTCTATACTTTTCTAGGACGTTCAGATAGAAAAAATAGAAGGAGATACAAAGGATAGATTAATATATCTATGGTACAATTTTATATCCTGATTCATTACAGGTTTAGATTTATAACCAATGGAAGTTAGGGTTTTTTACTAGCCCAAAAACTAATCTCAAACAGGGGTTCTGAGGAAATAGTTATACATAAAGTATGCAAAATAATTATTGATTGAGACTTATTACACAAGAAATAAGATGGACCATAATATCTATGGAAGAACTTTCATAATCAAATCCTAAAAATTTGACACATGGTTGGTCGTACACTTTCTCGCTCATAGAAGGGACAAAAATAACAAGTTTTGGGAAACTTATCATAACTTTTTATTGGCACATCAGAATTAGGTCAAACCCATGGCATTGTAGAGAAGACATATCATGTTACTAGATTACAAATTTTCAAGCTTAGAGGAGTTGAAATTATAGAGATACCTCAATTTGAAGGTCATCTAGACAAATAATCTCCAAATTATGGTTTTAAAAGGTACGGTTATCTTGAAATTAGCATAAATTTGGGTTGAAATGTTAGATTTAGGTGATTAAAAAGCCATTGCAAATAGGAACATAAGATAATATGTTATAAAAATCATATTATGATTTTTTGATACTATTGTCAATATATTGAAGTGGAAGTTGAGAGTTTTGGATAGACCTCAATTATGAATCAATGGAAATACCTACAATTATTGGAGATGAAGATAAAGATGAGATCAATATTGTGGAATGGTTTGAGATATTAAAAAAAAGTAGTTATTATAATAACATACTATTAAATAAAGTCAATACTTTGAGAACAGAAAAGGACGAGCCAAAGGAAGAATTGAAAAAGAAGGATGAAGAAATATGTAGGTTACAAAACCATAATAAAAACCTACTTGATGAGGTGAGAAGATTGAAAGAAGAAAAGAAGCATGGTCAAAATCAAGAAAAAAACAATAATATTGGATGAAGTGACTACAAAAATAATTGAAGAGGAAATTGGCAAGAAGGTTGAAGAAGCTCTAAATACAAATGACGTAAAAGAATAAATTGTTAGATTTTTATCATTTAATCAATATGATCTAGGATCTTATCTAATAGAATAACATGCACAGCAATAATCACAAGAGACAAGAGACACAAAGAGTTTTCGTCATGGAAACCATAAAGTAGAAAACCCCGCAACTTCCTCAAAGATAGAATGAGCACCAATGGAAAAAGTAAAACCAAAAAACACAAAAATGATCTTCAACAGCTTATCTCTCTCTCACTTGTGCAAGCTCCTCCTCTCTCACTCATGTGCTACAGTTGAGTGAGTGTGTGTCTCAAATAGAGAGGCTCACTCTCTATTTATACTAGTTTTTGACTTGACAATTACTTACTAGGGTTGACCTCTCTAGGAGAGTCTAATAACCATAGTGCCCCACAACTATGGAGACTTTCCCCCCCGATCAATAAGGAGGGTTAACCTCAACTCAATTATGGGGACTATTGCCCCGAATTACAATGGAGGGTTAACCTCAATGACTTTAAATGACTTTATTATATTAATGACTCTCTCGATAGGAACATCGGGGTACAATGAAATACAAATGATTCTCCCAATAGGAACATCGAGGTACAATATAATATATACAAGTGAATACATTCTGAAGTTACAAATACATTAACACTCCCTTTTAACTAGGAAGGTATTATCTTGACACAATTGATCGGCACAAGTCTTCAACACTGGATCATCATCAAGGTTGGATCATCATCAAAGTTGTATCATCATCAAAGTTGGATCATCGTTGGATCATCATCATCATCACTACTCTAACTATCTCGATCAAATGGTGCTATCTCTCAATTCTACTCGTCACAGGAAGTTCTACAGAGCCAGCCCTTTTTCATGTTGGTTGTAGTCCTAGCCTCCATGTAGGTCTTCATCTTATTCAGCACTTATATCTGACCATGGGAGGAACACATCCAACATCTATTTCAGAAAGGCCCGCCCATCACTTATATCTGACCATGGGAGGAACACATCCAGCATCTATGTCAGAAAGGCACGCCCAGCACTTATATCTGACCATGGGAGGAACACATCCAACATCCATGTCAGAAAGGCCTAGCACTCACATCTGACCATGGGAGGCCCAGCCTGCCACCATGTCATAAAGGCTCAACACTCACATCTGACCATGGGAGGCCCAGCCTACCACCATGTCAGAAAGGCACATCACTTACATCTGACCATGGGAGGAACACATCCAGCATCCATGTCAGAAAGGCTCAGCATGTATATCTGACCATGGGAGGAACACATCCAACATCCATGTCAGAAAGGCTCAACACTTATATCTGAAAATGGGAGGAACACATATAGCATCCATGTCAGAAAGGCTCAACACCTAAATCTGACCATCGGAGGAACACATCCAGCATCCATGTTAGAAAGGCTCAGCACTTATATCTGACCATGGGAGGAACACATTTAGCATCCATGTCAAAAAGGCTCTGCACTTACATCTGACCATGGGAGGAACCAATCCTACCACCATGTCAGAAGGGCTCTACACTTACATCTGACCATGGGAGGAACACATCCAGCATCCATGTCAGAAGAGATCTGCACTTAAATTTGGCCATGGGAGGAACATATCCTACCACCATGTCAAAAAGCCACTATACTTACATATAATCATGGGAGGAACCAATCCTACCACCATTTCAGAAAGGCACATGGACTCATCACTTCCCCTCGAAGGGAACCTCGATCTAGAGAACACTAAGATTCTCCCTGAACTACTCATACTTCACTCTGGCCATTTCTAGCATAGAATTACATCAGGGTTGATATGTCCAAGGATAACCTGCGAGCTTCGCCAGGACTGATTACATCCGAGGACAACCTACAGGACTATTTACGTCTGAGTAACCTACGAGCTTCACCATGATTTTATGCTCAAATAACCTGCCTCACTGGCTATGCTATAACTCATCACTCCCTCTTTCGAGAGATCTTGATATGGATCACAAACTGGAGCTTCACTTCTCCTTTTCTTCTTCGGTTGTACTTAGTGCCACTCAGGACTACATCCTTCTAAACCAAGAGATCACACCTGACCCCATACTGAAGCAGCACCCCAAAGTGTTCTTCCTCTCAATGGAACTTCCTGCCCAATCTGAATCCACATAACCCTCCAACTTAATGTTCTGATTTGTCTCATACTTGAGCCCATAATCAACTGTACCCTTTAGGTACCTCACTGCATGCTTTGAAACCATCAAGTGAACATGTCTCGGATCTATCAGGAACTGGGTCAATGTGTTCACAGCAAAGAAAATATATGGTCTCATATTCCTTAGGGACATCAAGGACCCAATCATCTGACGATACATCATGGAATCAACTTACTCTGATGAAGCATCACTCAATAGCTTCATGTTCGATGCCATAGGTGTGGTCATGGCCTTGCAGTCCATCATCTTGAACCTCTTCGGGATCTCCACTGCATACTTCCCTTGTCCAAGGGATATTCCATCTGTATTCTGCCACACCTCCATGCCTAGGAAGTAGTTCATCATATTCAAGTCCTTCATCTCGAACTTGGCAGCAAGTATCCTTCTTGCAACTTTAATGAGTTCCTATTTTCTATCAGGAACAAGTCATCGACATATAACAGGAGCATCACTGGTCTTCTGCCTTCAACCTTGAAGTAAAGGTTGGAATCTGCTTTAGTCTTAGTAAATCCTTAATCCATCAGTAATTTGTCCATCATGTCATACCATGTCGAACCTCGAGATATTCTACAATCACTCCTTCTGAAGCGGAGCATCATTCACCCTCTTCCTTTCGTACCCTATGTATTGAAACATTCTGTACTACAGTGACAAGTAGCTTCCTCTGCTACTAATATTCTATGTATCCATCTAGGGTCACTGGATACCAAGATCCTCTATCTTGAACCTTTTCAAAAGTTCTTCTTGCACCCATCTGTGAGCTTGGCATCCTCTACAGGCTTTCATCTTAAACCTTGTAGCAAAGGTTAAGATCTTCATTTCTCTAGGTGATCTCCAAGATCCTCATGTATGTGTTATCCCATGGGTGTCTTCTGAGCTCGTACAAGGGCTTATTTTGCACACATGAGTCTGCTTGTCAAACTTCTAGTGGCTGCAAATGTCTCTTCGTAGTCTATGTCTTATTTCCGTGAGAAACCGCGTGCTACGAATCTTACCTTGTATCCTACTGCATGCTGGATCTTGCAGATCCATATGGAAGATACTACGGACTTCCCTTCAGGTCTTCGACATCGCATTCTAGTCATCATTCTTCATTTTGGATTATTTCTTGAACGGTCGCCACTTGTTCTTCGAAACAAGTCTCATCCTTATTTTCTTGTAGGCGATTGTACGCGATCTTTCCTACAAGTCAAATGCATTAGTTGTATGGTTAGAATAATTTCATAACGCATACTCATAATGGAAAATTCTTATGCATAAATATATAATCATGCAACTATTTTATCCAATACAACATTCATCCATATCTCACGGAAACTTTCTAGATGCCTTCCATCTCTACCATGACATCATTGAGATTGTGCACTAATCCAATATGTCAGCAAAGAGGTTTCATTCTAGATAAGTAGCAATGGAGATTTGTATGGAACCATGAGCTACTTACCCATCACATGCATATTATTAGTATATTGTCATTAATTCAAACATTATATCATGCATAACGCATCAACTGAATATAAACAAATGCATAACAAAACAATATCATGGAATGACAATTGAATATTTGTTTCGTGGGTAGACTCCTTCTTTCAGCTTCACCATCTTCTCCATTCATAACAGCACCATCTCTTATCCAAATGCTAAGATGGATAAGAGGTTCTTCAAGAATTGAGTTCTTCATATTCCTCATTACTTGAGGGATCTTCTTTGAATCGTGAGAGCTTGATCTTCAGTTGCTCCCACCTTCTCTTCTCTTATTATGAGTCGAGCTTCTTCTTGTGTGCACTCTTTCCAAAGTCTGTTGAAGGAAATCACTTCCTTCTGGAACACATTCCTTGAATGAATGAATCCCATGATCCTAGGAGTCCATTCAAGGTGGTTATCACAATTTATGGATTCTCTACTTCTTCTTCCACTGCTTCAAGTTATTCTTTGATTTGAGAAACCCTTGTAAAGTATGATTGTATGGTCTCTGCATTCTAGATCTTTACATTCTTCAACTGGTTTCTCAAAATCATCTTCCGATTTATGTTCTTCCCTTAAAATATATTGGTTAAGGAATTGAACATCTCTTTAAGTGTCTTTAGGGAAGACAGTATAAGTTGATCCTTGATAGAATCAGCAATAATCCTCTTGGACTTGACCAAGTTCTTCTTGTGTACGGCCTTAGCCTCATCTCCCTTTGGAACTGGAACCTCTCCACTTATGTAGGTGTCCAATTAATTTTCTTCAAGAACTAGTGAAATCATATACTTCCATGCTCATAATTTTTCATATTTACCAAGCTTGTCATCAAGCTCGTGTGATAAGTCATTTTGAAATGAGAACCTCAAATGTAAATAGCAAAAGATTAGATCTTACTGATATGAGGTGTCCGTCCTGGTTTCGGATCTAGCTGATCTAGGGTTTGTCATAGAAACCCTAATTTTAAAAATTTAGAATATTTCAGATCTTATTATATAGAAAGCTGTTCCTCCTCAAAGCAAGCTGAGAAGCATGCTCATTTTCCCAAAATTGTGACCAGAACTGCAAAATATATGATGCCCTAGTTTTCTTCAATTTGTTCTACGAAATGCCTGATATTGTTTCTGACATATGTCCAAAATTGATACTCCTATGTGTCTGAAAATTTGCACTAAGGTAGACTCATCTTTCCTCTTTCCAACACCGTAGGTCTGAACAGAATTGGTTTCACCAATTGGGACTTAGGAGAGTTTTCCCAAGGTGACGTATTTCAGGACTGTTCAGAATAGCGAACTTGTATAGACTACCACATGTCAGTGTATCGCCTTCAGGGTCTGAAACATTTACCACATAAATTACAGTCTGTTTCCTATTTGGAACATCTTATGAAATTTCATTTGGACCTTCGTAGCCCGATATATAGCAATTCTCCCTAGGTTCCTTGTTTAGGGATGAATCCTGGAAGAGGATGGAACCCTGATTTGGAGGAATCACATCTCCCAGAATATAGCGAATCTAAGGCTAAATTATTTACACAGGGTACATCCAAAATATATATTCGACCTGTGAAACTTTTATCTCTTTTTCCTTCTCCAATAGCGAGATATAGTGAATGTACCAAAACTACAAGTTTTAGTATTTTAGGGTTTTTCAGGTGCGGGGTCAAATTAGGGTTTGACTTTCCCAGAGTTTTAACTTACCAAAAATTTTGATCTTGGTCTCTAAAATTCGATTTTGAGGAGGAGATCAATCCTATGTTGGTCTCACTTAAAAATTCCTCTTTTGTGAAAAGCCCTAATTTCCCGCAACAGTGACTGAAAATGCCCGAAATCAAATTATGCTTCAACAGAAAGATGCACCCTTCAATGGAGAGTTAGCCTAGCCTCCTTTTGATGGTGATCTATGGAGAGAGACCCAAAAATTAAGAATCCCTAGTTTCTGCAACTGCACAGTGTCTTCTTCTCAGGTTAGCTCTGACACCATGTTATATTTTTATCATTTAATCAATATGATCTAGGATCTTATTTGAGAGACTAACATGCACAACAATAATCACAAGAGACAAGAGACGCAAAGAGTTTTCCTCGGGGAAACCATAAAGGAGAAAACCCTGCAGCTTCCTCAGAGATCGAATGAGCACCAATGGAAAAACTAAAACCCAAGAACACAAAGCTGATCTCCAGCAGCTGATCTGTCTTTCACTCATGTGCCACAGTTGAGTGATTGTGTCTCAAATAGAGAGGCTCACTCTCTATTTACACTAGTTTCTGACTTGACAATTACTTACCAAGGTCGACTTCTCTAAGAGAGTATAATAACCCTAGTGCCCCTCAACTGTGGGGATTCCCCCCCCCCCAATCAATAAGGAGGGTTAACCTCAAATCAATTGTGGGGACTATTTCCCCGACTTACAATAGAGGGTTAACATCAAGGACTTTATTATATTAATGACTCTCCTGATAGGAACATCATGGTACAATGAAATACAAATGATTCTCCCGATAGGAACATCGAGGTACAATATAAGATATACAGGTGAATACATTCTGAAGTTACAAATACATCAACATAAATGCAATTTATAATTTAAGGACATCAAACATTAGTGAATAACATCACATTGCAGCTTCAAAAGGAGAAGGAAGACAAGATTCTACAAGGATGCCAAAAGATACCTGAAGAAGTTGAGCTCTAGCTTGAAGATGTACATGAAAAATATGAGTGTATTATTTCAAAGGCGTGAGTGATCAAAGACAAAGCACAAATGATAAAGCATGTAATTGTCTCTGAAAATAATACTAGTGACATGGATGTGTAGAAAAAAGAGAAACCATCAAATGTGAAACTATACCGACATCCTCATCAAGAAAGATTCCAATAAAGAAAAGAATATAGGAAACAACATTATCAAGGAATAATATGGAATAATCAATAATATTCATGAACCTTGTATACTCTAAATTGAGAACTATATACTTAGAATGGGAACTCTATCCATAAAACTCATATTTTTTTATAAAAAAAACACCAAAGACAACCCCTGTTTCGAAAAGTGGTACTATCTGTAGCACCCTTTTGGGGGGGGTAAATTTACAATTTTTTTGACACCTTGTCTGGTGCCCATTGCAATCAAAATCATAAATAGACTTTCAAATAGAAAAGTGGTGCTATTGGTAGTACCCTTTTAAATTTCAAAACCATGTTAAAAAAAAATGAAGCATCACTACAAAAACAAAATGAAATAAAATAAAATTTAAAAAAGTGCAAAGGGGAAGGGAAAAGGGGATTAGGGAGGGGAAGGGAAATTCTTAGAATCATGCCACCTTCCCTACCCCACTTTAATATCCTTCTCCTCTCCACCCCCCTTCACCTACCCCTCTTCCACCCCTTACCCCACTCCCCCCTCCCCCACGTATCAAAACCACTCCTTAATGCCCCTTCCCCACTCATCCCTTCCCCCTCCCCTCCACGTATGATATTAAATATAATATTATACATGGAGGGGAAGGGGAAGGGATGAGTGGGGGAGGGAGAGTGGAGAGTGGGGGGCATATGTGGGAAGGTGTGAATGGGTAGGGGGTACAGTCTGGAGAGCCGGTGGAGGGGGTGGGTAAAGGCGGTTAGAGAGGGTGGTTTGAT
>LPNX011202843.1:208390-259012 GCA_001517045.1 Pseudotsuga menziesii | reverse complement strand
TATATATATATATATATACCTATTTACATTATTTTTGTTTGTTTTTTAACCATTTTTTATATCTTTTCATTTTTAAATTTGATTTCTGATCTTGACTTTAAAAAAAATTGTTACAAATTTGTCACAATTTCCGTCTTCTTTTAAATTTTTAGGTTAAAATTGTCTTCTTGTTCCCATTTTTTATAGTGGTGCTTTAAAAATGAAAAAGGGTGCTACCAATTGCACCATGTTTATATTCGAGGGTCGATTTATGGTTTTTATTGCAAGGGGCACCAGACAGGTTTCAAAAAAGTTGTAAATTTAGCCCCCCATAAAAATGGTGCTACTGGTAGTGCCACTTTTCGAAACGGGGGTAAAAACAACTACTAAATTTGGCCTCCAAAAAATGAGAACTCAGTCGAGTTATGTTTTATAGTATAATGCGTTCAAGGAACAAGGAACCATGAAACTACTATTCAAAAACATATTATCAAATACCAAAAACTACAACAAATTGGAGAACTCACAATCACAACACATAAAATCAAAATTATGCAAAAACTAGCTATCAAGGATTGAGAAAAAAAAGAATCGAATTTTGGTGGATGGATAATCATCAATGGAAATAAGAAAGAAATCATATTACTTGGTTTTATCACATGTAAAGTTATTAACCACGAAGCTCTAAGGGCAAATCTTTTCGAAGGAGGGTACCAAGGGGGTTCATATATGGGGTTAAAGGTACAAGATATGACCATAATGGGGGCATATATGGGGCGACATGGGTATAATGTATATGTAATAGTGGTCAGATCCAATGAGGGGACCTAATAAAGGGACCACATGCTCAATGCGTGAATAGACATATACATAGGTAATGTAGTCATTGTTGAGAACATGTGAATAGATTATGTGAATGTATTGTGGTAAAAGGAGAGGGGTACTATCCTATACTTTGTGTTACAACTGATTTTACCACACATGGTGGATCACACCTTTATGGCCTTCCCTGTCCCTCTACAGACTCTTCAGACCCCATGGACCATTTTTGTACCTTTGATGTTTCCAAGATCATCCATAAAAACATGCATTATTTGCTATACATGACTTTTAAACCTATTCTCGCGTATATACACGGATATGCCATCAAACCCACGTACATTAGGATGTGTGCAAAAGGCCAAATAGTTTTGGAGTTTTCCTTGATGTGGATCCAATTCATTTGTCTCTTGGCCTTCCATATGCCTTGAGATCGCTCGAATTTGACCTTCCATTACCCCATTGAAGCATTATATAAGGAACCCTTTAGATACATTGAAGGAGAGGAATTGAAGAGCAAGAAAACTATAGTCCATTGTTGCCGGAGCTTATACTTGAGTCTGCATCCCTTTGTCCCTTGGAGCACTTTGTGTTCTTCCCAAGATTTCCTTTGCTTGTGAGCTTGCTATCGAGAGATGGAGGATTGAAGTGGTGGAGGACTCAATTTCTCTGATTCGCAGACATGCCGACAGAGGTTGTCACCATTGTAATCTCTTATTTATATTAATAGAAATATCTTTTCATGTCCAATAATATGTATTTAAATGAGTATTGAATCCATGGATGTTGTCAAATGCTTATATGTTATTGATTATATATCCTAGAGTAGGTCTAACACAATTATATAGCATGCTTGTCTTGTTTGATGAATGTTGAGAGAGCAAATTGCTAATACAAGCGAGAGTGGAAAAGTTCAACGGGGATCTACATAAACCGTCTAGAATAAGGTATGTTTCGAGATCCTTTAGTGTTATATGTTTGGTTTCTCTTTCATATAGGAAAGGATTGATTTCTGCAGTTACTGTATCTGTTGTGACCCCAAGCCATAGGAATTTTTCTCCGTAACAGAATTGGCAACCATACTGGGGATTTCCTAGTCATTTCCTTTGGGGGTTTTTATCGGCATTCAATGTTCTTGAATTTCTATGATTTATCTGTTTCTGAGTCGAGTATGGGGGCATGTTTTCCTGGTAGTGTCTGATAGAAGTAAATTTTGTCTCAGCTTGTCTGTTTACCTTCTTTTTTATCTATTTTTCTTCCTGTACGCGAGTTTTGTCTTCACAGTCATGTGTACATGCGGTTTTTATTGGGATATATGCGTATATACGCGGGTTTTCTGCACACAGCTGCGTATGCCTTGAGTTTTTCCTTTTGGGGGAAGATTAAGTGTTGCTGGGTGAGTTTGGATGATTGCTGAGTCTTTGTGGATGCTTCTAGGGTCTTGTTGGCCAGATTTTCTAACTTGGCCAACTTAAGGAGATTAAGCCCACACAAGTCGCTTAGACAAACTCCCGGTGTATTTGGAATGGCAAAATCTCGCAGGTAATGGTCCTGCTCCCAACTGAATTTATCCTCTTAAGGAGAACGTAAAAATTCAGTAAAAAATTATCCTAAATTTTATTAATCCTTAAAATAAACCCTAGAGTTAGTTTTCTAAGTCTAAGTTATCCTAAAGCGCTTTCTTAAGGAAAGTCTCCTATTTTGGGGTTTTGTTTTAAATATTTTAACTAAAATACTATTTTAAATTTTAACAAACTAATCTAATTCTATTTAACAGCTATTAAAATAAACTAAGCTAAAATATGAATTAAAATTAACTAGCTATCCTATCTCAGCTGAGAGCAAACTTTTAGATTACTATATCAATTATCAATTAACAATTATAAATAACAAAGTGAAATAAATCATACAATTCCAGATAAGAAACTATCAGAACTGCTATCACCAATAACACTCTGTTAAATAAAATTTACAAAATATAGAGAATAAAATAAGAAATTATTCTATTCACTCTGTATATGTATTTGTCAACAGATAATCAAAATTCAACATTAAAATCTGTATAAAAAAGATATAATAACTTATCATTCAAAACAACTATCAAAACATAGATGTAATTCAAATAAGCTATGAAAATATAATACTATTCGATCACAATCATCAACAACATGTGAATAATAATGACATTGACAGTATCCATAACAGATATCAATATTGAGTGATAAGAGTAATTGAAACTATGTTGATGCAATGAAAACTAAGTTTAATTGCACACAGATTTAGGTAAGAAAATTGCTTTTGAAATGTATATATATATATATAATAACAAAGATTTGAAAACAAAAGTTGATACCAGTCTTTGATGTCCCAGTGGTAATCATCCACGAAGAAAACTTCAATAGACTAATCAAAACCAGAAATGTATTATATGTTTCACAAGTATTTTCCCTAGTACTCCCATCGACCCTTACTACAACAATTTTCATAGTTTTTATAATAAAACTTTGATAACTACATCCCTAACTCAATGCAGCTGATAGATAAAAATAGATTTTAAAGTATGCGATCTATGAAACATCTAGAACCTATTTATGATCATTTTCAAACGTTCTCCAACGATGCACCTGGCAATAAATCATTATGATTCCCCTCTCTTCGAATAGTATCTCGTTCATGTTGAAAGCAAACAACAACTAATTGTAACATCTGGAAAATGTGAACTTCCAGCGAAATAGATAAAGCGTACCATCATAACTGTATGCTAGCTATTAATGCACAATTCATTTCCCTTTGATGAAGCGGCCTTAAAAATGAATACTGATCAACAAACCATCTTCATTCCATTTGATGCATTTATATCATGAGCACACCTGTAACAAACAATTAAAATATAAATAAAAATTATAATTAAGATTATAACAAGATAATTGAATAAGAATGTAGAACGATCCTACAGAATCTTCAATTCTGTAGGATGTTCATTAAATTGTACATTTACCTATCAAAAATCGAAATCACAATAATTCGTAAAATAGACTAAGTTGTTAAGTTGCGATTTGTAGCTTGATGGCTTTCCTGGCTTCGGATAGCTTGGCCTTGAGTTTCAATATTTTTTCTTCATGGATTTTTTCATCCTTCAGCAATTTTTCATTGGTCGCTACTAACAATTTCTTTTCTGCATTGTATCTGTCCTTCTTGGCTTTCATTTGTTGCCATCGATCTATCCACATAAGTAATTCATTTTTTTGCTATTGTAACTCTATTTTCAACATATCACGAGCTTCTTCAATTTCTTTTAACCAATCAACCCTATATTGCTTAGAAATATTAATTGACTATTTCGCAGTTTTAAAGTTTCTGCTAGAGAATCCTCATCATTCAATGGTGACTTAAGTTGAGCTTCATGTTCAGGTTGCGCTGGTAATGGTGAATCATCTTCCATGACTCTCTTAGGAGATACCACCAAATTCCCATGATTACTACTCTGTTCTTGTTCAAAATCACTAAATGGGGTTTCATGAGGAGGAGATTCATCCTCCTTATCACTGTTATCTTCAACAAAGATATGTTCACCACTCTGTTCCATGGTTCTTGGAATCGAAATACTTATCATACTTCTAGTAAACCTTCGATTTGTTGTTTCAGATTTTCTCGTACTTGGTTCAAGAGGTTTATTGTCTACTTCCAGATTTTCTCCTTTTAATTGATGCTTCCCTTTCTATTCCACTATCTTAGGATACAAATCACTTGTTAATTTAGCAGTGTGTGTCTGGAAAACCGTTTTACTTCCCTCTCCCACTTCATTTTCCCTCTTGGGTTCCTCGAGAGGGTTTGAAGTATAAAATTTCTCATTTTCAGCTATGAGACAAAGCTTATCCAGCCCTTCATGACCAGCTACAGGATCAGTCTCTTCTTTTATTTCTCTTTCACAAGGTCTTCCTCATTTTGCACGAGTCTTAATTAAGTAGGTAGGCCAAAATTGGGTAAACCTAAACTCATTTTCTTTTAAGAATTCATCCCAGGTTTTTCCTATTGTAGCTAACTGATACTGAACTAACATTTTGATCAAGCCATGATGAAAAAGACTAAGGTCTTGATTATGAATAGTATGTTGAACCATAACAGCCATTTTATGCAAACTATGAAGTAGAAAGTAGGGAAAATTCAATTTCAAACCCTTAAGAGCCATTAAAATTCTCAGATGATACAATTGGACATTTGAGTAATGACCATCACAAGAAATATACCTAGAAAGTATTTCAAAAGGAGCATGCCATTGATTCTTCAAATATTTTACAGGAAAGCTGAATTTAAGGTGTGCATCCTCCTTTGATAATGGAAGAAGAAACTGCTTAAACTTTTTCTTGTCTATTCTTGACCCCTTAAACCAGCGTTCACCAGTCCGAGGCGGCCTTGTCGCTTTGGAAATAAATTCTTCATCTATGACTAACTGTAAATCACCTATCTAAGCAATATTTCCATCAAAAGGCAACGCAAATTGTCTGGTAACTTCCTCATTGTGTCCACTGAAACCTCAAAAGAAGAGTTTCCAGTCAATTTTCTCAAACAAGGCAAGAACTTCAGGTTCGGCTTCTAACATTTCAGGACCAGAAAGCTCAAAACGGCTTAAGGGAGCCATCTGTTCAACTATCAGTTCTTTCTTTGATAGAGGATTAAAAGGCGCTGTGAAAACTGAAGGAATAGGGATATGTGAATATAGAGATATGATATGAACCCTCATACAATTCTGGAAGAGATGAAGAGTAACCCTAGACTGGTTTCTATGTGTGAGAACTTCACCATCAAACCAACATAGCTATTCATCAAACAAACTGATAAGATCTGAAATCATTTTGAAATATTCAAAATCAAACGTTTCATGAATGTAACACGAATGTCAGATAGGATGATGTTAATATGAAAACATCTAACCAAGGTAATTATTTCATATTAAATTCCTTTGAACAGGTGTTAACAAAATAACAATTCGTATCCTATAGCAAACACATGACTACCAAACATTAACAGGAAGGAGTCATACGTGGATGTTAATCGTACTATTAAAACCAGATGATGTGAAGTCTTTCATTACAAACAATGATGTCTCCTAGGGTTTCATAAATCCAACCAAGCACCAAGATCAACCTTAGATGATAAATTAAATATTAAAAACCATATTTTATGCATTTAATAGATTCGAAGAGTAAATTATATAGTTTTGAATATACGATGAACTCATTGAATTCAAATTATCATATGACCTATTGCAAAGTTTGACCGGATGGAGAATTTTATCAAAAACTAAATATTAGATTAAAAATCAATTATTATCAATATAACACAAAGATCTTTATAAACATTCCAAATGATATATAAAGGTAAACTTTGGTTATTTGAGAAACATATATACAACTTCCCACAATTTGTTTATTTACACATAAAATGGCATAGTATTTAAAAGATAAAGTTTTATGTAAAAATAATTCATTAGGGTTAAAATAGGATATTTAAATTAATTCATCAACCCTAATCATATAAATTACACAAACTAATGATGAATACTTTTTCAAAAGGTCTAAGAGAAATCAATAAAACCTAACTGCAACAAGTTCAAAATGCATTTCCAATTATCTTTAATTTAATCCAAAAAAACTATTTAGCAAGCTATAATTTAAATATTTCGAATCAACATATAATCAAATATTAAATGATAATGAAAATTGATTATATATAAAATTAAAAGATTAGCAGTTGCTAAAATATTAAATTCATGAAAATGCTTCCTAAACTTCCAGTATAATCATTAATTCTTATTTTAATTGAGAGTACCTTCATAATCAAAGATTCTAAAGGCACTCTTATATAACTTTTGATAAATTGTAGAAGAAAACTGCTCAATTTTATTCAACAAAGCAGAAAAATTGAGAGCGTTGTTTCCTACCAACAAATGGCAACGACCTAGGCGAACCAGTTATCTCTACTCATAAAATTTTCAAATGACGGTATAAACAAAATCTTAAAATCTATTCAAAACAATAAAAAAATCTCAGTCTAATAAAAACCATTATCTGATTTATATTTGCAAGTATAATTCAGAATTACCCCATCTTTGTTAATAAGGATTTTGTTAAAGATAAGCTTAAGAATATCCTAGTCAAAACAAAGTACTTATAGTAATGATGATCTAAACCATCAGTATAAGATATAGGAATCTACTTCACTGATAAATTTCTAGAATCTGTTCCATAAATATAATTTGTTTTTTCTTTTTTTTTTCTTCAAGATCAAAACCCAAAATCAAAACAATTTCTTTAACTGAAGACTACTATCTAGGTATGATAACCTGATGTGATAGTATCATTCATGAGAACTGCCTAGAATAAGCCATCCAGCTCGTGATGAGACCTCTTGTCCCTTGATCATTTGACCAAGAGCCATCATTCTGATAATCAGAAATGAAGTTATACTAGACAGCACTGATGATCATGATTAGGTCAGCTCGTGATGAGACCTCCTATTCTTTAATCAAAGTTATGTTTCACTTTATTGAGTTTGAAAGTTTAAGTTTTATAAAATAAGAGACCACTACCTAGCATGGTAAGCAAATGGTAATGTCAGTCACTAATATCACTAGAAAATGAATCAGTTGGCTCGTGATGAGACCCCATATCTCTTGACCTTACGACCAAGAACCATCATCAGTTTCCTAATAATGTCATGCCGATGATATTTATGATCCTGATCGGATCGACTTATTACTAAGACCTTCCGTCTCTTATTTTAAACTTTAGAATTTTATTGAATGGAAGAGATCTAAAAATTTTCCAAATTGTAAACAACTTTAAAGGAAATGACTGATGATAGAGATCCATAAAGATTTTTCAAAGTACAAGTTTTGAAAAAGACATTAATCAGCCATCCTAACTATCAAAAGAAATAGGATAATGAGGGATAATCTAAACAATATTTACAAATAATGGTCGGTTCTTAATAGACTTAAGAAACTCTGATCATTCTAAACCAAATTTTAAAAGACTTAGTCTAATACCATAATTTTAAACTAATGAACAAACTGGGTTTAAACCATAGGACTTATTTATTTATAAATGTCCTCTCAACAACATATGTACATTAGTGACTAATTATCTTAAAACATGTATACAGAGATTTGACAATCTTACGTGCAAATGATTGACAGATTAATACTTGACTAGAAGAATCTATCAATTCTTAATTTAAGAAAATCAAAAATATGTTTTGAGAGTATTTATACACGGATCAAATGAAATTTGAATGTACATAAGAATTAGGAATTTATCATAATTCTGTTTGATAAAATATTGTACAGAATATCAACAATTTTATAAAATTTTATGATAATGATATATATACAGAAAATTCTTAAAATTTAAACAAAATTATTTACAGACAGAAACTGATTAAAAATAAGAGAATAAAAACTGTACAATAAACAAGCTCATATACAAAATTATCTACAAATTCAGGGCCTGAAAAGGTCAACAAAAATACTTTTTTAATATCAGTCCATTTACTGGAAATGTTTCGAACTGACCTTCTAAGGTTTGCAAATGAAAAGTGCTTGGACCTATATTTTCAGCAATGACAAATGGGCCTAACCAAAGTTTTTGGAAGTTGGTATGATCTCCTTTCTCCTCATGGACTTTGTCCCATTTTAACACCAAGTCCCCCACCTGGAACTCTCAGTTAGAACTTGAGGATTGATCAAACCAGGACTTAACAATTTGTTGATGTTTTATGAAATGTTGTTTTGACCTGTCTCTTTCCTCCTCAAGTTTTATTAAAGTGTTAATCCTTTTCTCCATAGCTAGACAATCTTCATCCTGAATAGACTGGGCTAACTGTAAAGAAGGTAAAAATAAATTTGGTGGTAAAAGGGCCTCAGTTCCATAAACCAGGAAGAAAGGTGAGTTACCTATTGCAGCTTTAGGATTTACTCTGTCTACCCAAAGAGCATTAAACAACTCTATATGCCAGTCACGATGGTGAACTGAAATAGTTCTTTTGAGAATTTTCAACAAATTTTTATTTGTTGATTCAGCTAAACCATTTCCGTGAGGATGATAATTAGCTGAATATCTAACCCTGATACCTTTCTCTAAGGAAAATTGATATAACTCAACAGATGGAAAATATGAGGCATTATCAAAAACAAGGGATTCTGTAACACCAAATATCGTTATGATAAAAGATTCTAAAAATAAGATAACATGATTGGTGTTTACAACCCTTAAAGGTGCAGCCTCTGCCCAACGGATAAAATAATCAGTTGCAGTTATAATGTATTTGTGTTGCATTGAAGACAGAGGGTTTATTGGTCCTACTATATCAATACCCCATTGTTGAAAAGGCCTTTCTACTGAAACAGGTTGTAAAGGAAAAGCAGACTTCTTAACTCTACCTGCAGCAAGTTGACATTCGTGACATTTCCTAACAAAAGCATAAGAATCTTGAAATAAAGTAGGCCAATAATAGATAGCCCTAAGAATCTTATGTGTCGTAGTTTCTCCACCAAAATGACCACCTACTGGTCCAAAATGTAATTCTTTCAAAATCACTTATGTTTCATCTTTGTCTAAGCATCGAAGTAAAACACCATTTTAATTTTTCCTAAAAAGAATATTATCAATTAGCAAATAAGGAGCATATTTCAGTCTAAGTGCTCTCCTTTTCCTTAGTTCGAGGTAATCAAGAGTAGTTCATGTTTCCAGAAGTGTCCTTAAATCTATGTACCAAGAATCTTGTGGTGGGGAATAAAAGTAAATTTCCCGATTTAGTAAGACTTCATCAATGATAGCTTCAGAACTGTTATTAGGAAGATGAGTTACCTCAGCAGCAAGTTTACATAATCCTTGACACTTGACTACCATTTAAGGTTTAATTTCAAAGTCATACTCTTGAAGAGCTGTCATCCATGGTGCTATTTTTTCACCCAAATCTTTCTGTACTAACAAATTTCTGACCGAAGGATAACGAACTATCACTTTAGTTCTAGATTTCAATAAATATGGACGAAAGTGTTTGACAACTTTGAAAATAGAAAATTCTTGCTTATCAACCTCGTGGCAATTAAGTTCAGCACCTTTAAAATTTGATCTCATAAAATAAATTGGCACTTCACGATTTTGTTAGTTTAGCTGAGTTAGGACTACTGCATATGATATGTCATAAGCGAAAGTGTACAATATGAAGTCTTTGTTAAAATCTGGGCTCAAAATACTAGGGGCTTCTGAACTGGCTTCTAAAATTCTCTGAAAAGATTCTTTTTTAGTTTGTCCCCCAATTAAAAATAGCATCCTTCTTAACCATTTTTTGTAAAGGACAGATGATTTCAGAAAAACTGGGGATAAATATCCTAACAAAGTTTATTTTACTGCGAAACGATTGCATTGATTCTTTGCTATAAGGGTAAGTTATTTTTGAGATAGCTTGGGTTCATTTAGGATCAATCATGATCCCATGTTTTGAAACCACACAGCCTAATAAAATACCTTCTGAAACAGCAAATATTGTTTTCTTTGGATTTAAAGAAATTCCAAATTTCCTACAACGTTCAAATAATTTTCCAAGATGATTAATGTGATCATGTCGACATTTAGAAAATACAGTGGCGTTGTCTAGATAGACAACTACTGAATGATTAATAAACCCTCTAAAAGCAATATCCATTGCTCTTTGAAAAGTTGCCCCAGCATTGATTAACCCAAAGGGCATATTTCTGTAAGCGTATGTTCCCCATGGAGTTCTAAAAGCTACTTTCAGTTGATCATCTGGGGAAACCAATATTTGATTATATCCTGAGAAACCATCAAGAAGTGATAGTATCTCAAACCCAGATACTTTCTGAAGGATTTGTTCCATGGGAGGAACTGGGTAATTATATTTTTCAAAGGATTTATTAAGATTTCTAAAATCAACACATAGTCGAATATCACCATTTTTCTTCCTAAATTGAACCAAATTAGCTACCCACTGAGTATGTCAAATAGGAAAAATAATCCTAGCAGCTAACAGTTTATTTAATTCCTTCTTAATTGTTGGTTCTAGTGACGGATGATACTTTCTAAGTTTTTGTTGGAAAGGTTTTGATTCTTGTTTTATTGGAATAATGTGTTGCATGACTTGTGGATTGAAATTTTTTAAATCATCATATGTCCATGCAAAGACATCCTTAAATTCTTTGAATAATTTTATGAATGCTGATTTTTCTGTAGGAGTGCAATCTATTCCTAAAATCACAATTTGAGGATTAAGTTTTTTTCCTAAATTTATAGTTTCATATTTCATTTGTGAACTATTGGTTTTAGAATTAGGGACAGACTTAAATTTATCTTGAATATCAAAAAAAATTTCTAATCTCAAAACTTAGTTAGAAATCGGTTTTACCTTATCAAAAGCTTTTTCAACTGAACAAAAACCATTTATTACCAAAAAATCCAGCAAATTTTTGTCATGTGTAACTTCATCAATGGTTGAATCTTTGAAAGTATCGCCATTTGTTAATAAATTCATCACCTGCACATCGTTATCAAAAACACGCCAGTTAAAGATATTATCTGGTATAGAAGGTCTAAAAATCAATTCATCTGAAAAGAAATCAGGTATGAAATTCTCAGATGGAATCAATTTTGATGCTACATTTGCTAATAAATCTACCTCTTGATTCTGGAATCTTGGAACTGACATTATATTGAATGAATCAAAATGAGAAATGAGATTCCATACCTCTCGTTGATAATTCTGCAAATGTTCAGAAATGCAGTGAATAGAATTACGGACATGCCTGACGATAATTTCAGAATCAGCATATGCAACTAGCACTTTAATGTCCAAATCAATCTCTTTCTTTAGACCCTGAATTAGAGCTTCATATTCCACAGTATTGTTTCTACAATTAAATTCAAGCCTACATGCTATACATGTTTTATTTCCTTTAGGGTCAATAAACAGGCAACTAGCTCCTTCTCCTTTAGACTTTGACCCATCAAAATATAAAGTCCAAGTAGAACTATTTGCAACTACTTTAATTTCAATAATATTTACATAATTATGAATATCTACATTATTTACAATTTCCTTGAATGAAGAATCATGAGAGATAGTTGTAACGTTAAGAAATTATGATTGTTGTTTATTGTCAGAGAAAACAGAATTTTCAGATTTAAAATTTCTGAACCCAAGTTCATACATATAATTCCCGATTATAGAATCTGAAAATAAAACCGGTTCATTGGGATCATGTAATTCTATCACTGTATGTTTCAGATAGCTTTCTCTATTTATCTTAATTTGATTTGATTTTCCATTCTTAGGTAACCATAAAGTTGACCAATATGTAGCAAAGAATCCATTCAATTGCTGAGACCAATCCCTACTCAAAAACAGCCCATATGCATCAAGAATGTCTGCAACCACAATGTCTATAATTTGAAAAACTGAAGGGTTACAAGCAATCCTAACTAGAACATCTTTCATCTCTCCCACAACCCTCACAGTCGTTCTATCTAGTTGAGTAATCTATGAATTTGATGGAACATATTTTCGATTCAACCGTTTGCATACAGACAAAGGCATTACATTGGAAGATGCTCTAGAATCAACCATGCAATTGTGAACGTTCTTATTAAAAATCTCGAAGGTAAGAAGGAATGGAGGGGTTGTTGATTTTGAATTTTTTCCTATTAACGAATCTTTATCAGTAGCTGACTTTCCTTTATCAGTTGATGTTAAATCACTATTAGAATTATTAGCAGCTATATTTTGCTTAGCATTAGGAATTATTGAACTCATGGCAGGATTTATAATAGGACTATTAGGCATTGGGTAAATTTGAAGAAGATCATACATATTAATATTTGCGCGTGTCTTTTTTAGATCTTCAATTATTTCATATTGTAAATCTTACTTCGGAGCATTTTGAATAGGCTAAGAGGTCCTCGCAGGTTGAGTTTGTTTGACAGATTGAGTCTGTTTATTAGGTTGTGAATTATTATTATCGTTACTCGGGGTAGAACTTGATGATGCTCCAGGAGTATTTGCGAATGTTCTACTACAAGTATTATAGGCATGTTGTTCTAAAAGAGGACTTATACCTTCATAATCTTTTACTAGACTATCCCATAAATGATCATCTACTTGTTGAGGTTCTTCCAATTCTTCTTCATTTTCAGATTCCTCTTCCTCTTCATTATCTACAGTTTCTTGATTTGAGGGAGTTTCGGATAAAGATAATACTGCTCGAATAGTATTAAAAACTTATTCATTTACTGCTATATCAGGAGGTGAACTTGTTTTATTATTAGTGTTAGGATTCTGTCTAAACTGATTTCTGAAATACCCTCTAGAAGAGGAAGTTTCAGAATTAGTTTTCGTTAATCCTACGACTTCATTAGTTAACACCCGAATAGCATTCTGCAATTGTTCTACATCAAAGGCCTTATACTTTTCCGAATTAGGTCTTTCTATTTTCTTATGAGAAAAAGTATCAACTTTTCCACTTCTATTTGGTTCATAAGACATGGAATCTTTCTCGACTTTAATAGCTTCCTCAAAAGTTTAAACAAGTGTTGTTTTACCAGCTCTCTTAACAAACATCCCAGGATACTTTGGTAAAGCTGAAGTATAATTTTCAATGATTATATCCTCGGGTGGTTGAGAAGCAACAGGAATTTTATTTTTCAATGTAAGAAATCTCTGATTAAAATCTTTAATTCTTTCTTTAGGTTCCATTTTAATTCGAGATAACTCAAGAGCTAAAAGAGTAGGTGTTTTATCCTCTCCAAATTTATCTAGAAAACCCTTGTTGAATTCAGCCCAATTCGTGATTGACCCTTAGACTAATGAAAAGTACCAAGTAGATGCTTTCCCTTCAAAATTTAAAGGGAACAAACGACAGACTGTGTGTTCATGCTGAACGTTCATGGTTTGAACAGCTAATATAAATTTATCTACATGCACCTCTGTAGTTTCTTTATTATATGGATTAAACTTTGGAAGAAGTTTATCTGAATGTTTGGGCAGAGGATGTTGTACACCAGTTACAGCTACAGCAGCTATTATCAACCAAGGAAGTTGTGGATTAGGTGGAGGATTAGGTGGAGGGTTACCCCCTCCTCCACCTCCTGCAGGTATGTTTCCAGCCATAGGACTTCCTTCAGAATATAAAGAACTCCCTGAATTAGATGCCCTTGGACTATCCAGTGGTGATTCCGGAGGAGAAGGTGGTTGATCAAAACCGCCTACAAAAGTCAATCTTCTAGTAGTATTTGTTCTAGCAATTTCTCTATGAAGAATTCTGACTTGATAATTTGGAGTTCTATCGGCTTCTCCTAAATCTTGAGTAATCATATTCAATTGAGGATTACGTCTTCGTTGTCTAGGTAGACCATAGTCTATTGGCGTTAAAACCAAGTTGATGAGCATATGCTCTCGTAAGAATATGGCGTGATACTTCTAAAGTTTGAGTACTCTGTTCAGGAGTAAATGGATACGTATTATGGTCACGCTCAAGAATGCTCCTAATAGTTTCTATGAATGGTGACCTAGTAACTTCAGATTGTAATGGAGGTTGTTGGCTAGTTGAAGATTTATTATTGATTCTATAAACCATTAATCATTAACAGGCCCTCCTTCTAGCACCATTTGTTGGCCGAATTTTCTGACTTGGCCAACTTAAGGAGATTAAGCCCACACAAGTCGCTTAGAGCAGCTCCCGATGTGTTTGGAATGGAAAAATATCGCAGGTAATGGTCCTGCTACCAAATGAATTTATCCTCTTAAGGAGAACATAAAAATTCAGTAAAAATTTGTCCTAAATTTTATTAATGCTTAAAATAACTCCTAGAGTTAGTTTTCTAAGTCTAAGTTATCCTAAAGTGCTTTCTTAAGGAAAGTCTCCTATTTTGGGGTTTTGTTTTAAATATTTTAACTAAAAGACTATTTTAAATTTTAACAAACTAATCTAATTCTATTTAACAGCTATTAAAATAAACTAAGCTAAAATATGACTTAAAATTAACTAGCTATCCTATCTCAACTAAGAGCAAACTTTTAGATTTCTATATCAATTATCAATTAACAATTATAAATAACAAAGTGAAATAAATCATACAATTCCAGATAAGAAACTATCAGAACTGTTATCACCAATAACACTCTGTTTAATAAAATTTACAAAGTACAAAGAATAAAATAAGAAATTATTCTATTCACTCTGTAGATGTATTTGTTAACAGATAATCAAAATTCAACATTAAAATATGTATAAAAAAGATATAATAACTTGTCATTCAAAACAACTATCAAAACATAGATGTAATTCAAATAAGCTATGAAAATATCATGCTATTCGATCATAATCATCAACAACATTTGAATAATCATGACATTGACAGTATCCATAACAGATATCAATATTGAGTGATAAGAGTAATTGAAACTATGTTGATGCAATGAAAACTATGTTCGATTGCACACAGATTTAGGTAAGAAAATTGCTTTTGAAATGTATATATATATAATAACAAAGATTTGAAAACAAAAGTTTATACCAGTCTTTGATGTCCCAGTGGTAATCATCCACAAAGAAAACTTCAGTAGACTAATCAAAACCAGAAATGTATTATATGTTCCACAGGTATTTTCCCTAGTACTCCCATCAACCCTTACAACAACAATTTTCATATTTTTTATAATAAAACTTTGATAACTACATCCCTAACCCTATGCAACTGATATCTAAAAATAGATTTTAACGTCTGTGATCTATGAAACATCTAGAACCTATTTATGATCATTTTAAAACGTTCTCCAATGATGCACCTGGAAATAGATCATTATGATGCCCCTCTCTTTGAATAGTATCTCGTTCATGTTGAAAGCGAACAGCAACTAATTGTAACATCTGGCAAATGTGAACTTCCAACGAAACAGATAAAGTGTGACCATCGTAACTATATGCTAGCTATTAATGCACAATCCATTCCCTTCGATGAAGTGGCCTTAAAAACGCATACCGATCAACAAACCATCTTCATTCCATTCGATACATTTATATCATGAGCACACCTGTAACAAACAATTAAAATAAAAATAAAAATTATAATTACGATTATAACAAGATAATTGAATAAGAATGTAGAACAATCCTACAGAATCGTCGATTCTGTAAGATGTTCATTAAATTGTACATTTACCTGTCAAAAATTGAAATCACAATAATTAAAAATAGACTAAGTTGTTAAGTTGTGATTTGTAGCTTGATGGCTTTCCTGGCTTCGAATAGCTTGGCCTTGAGTTTCAAGATTTTTTCTTCATGGATTTTTTCATCCTTCAGCAATTTTTCATTGGTCGCTGCTAACAATTTCTTTTCTACTTTGTATCTGTCTTTCTTTGCTTTCATTTGTTGCCATCGATCTAACCACATAAGTAATTCATTTTTCTGTTGTTGTAACTCTATTTTCAACATATCACGAGCTTCTTCAATTTATTTTAACCGATCAACCTTACGTTGCTTAGAAAGCTTAATTGACTGTTTCGCAACTTTTAAAGTTTCTGCTAGAGAATCCTCATCATTCTATGGTGACTTAAGTCGAGCTTCATGTTTAGGTTGCACTGGTAATGGTGAATCATCTTCCACGACTCTCTTAGGAGATACCACCAAATTACCATGATTACTACTATGTTCTTGTTCAAAATCACTTAATGGGGTTTCATGAGGAGGAGATTCATCCTCCTTATCACTGTTATCTTCAACAAGGATAGGTTCACTACTCTATTCCATGGTTCTTGGAATCGAAATACTTATCATACTTCTAGTAAACCTTCAATTTGTTGTTTCAAATTTTCTCGTACTTGGTTCAACAGGTTTATTGCCACCTTCCAGATTTTCTCCTTTTAACTCATGCTTCCCTTTCTCTTCCACTATCTTAGGATACAAATCACCTGTTAATTTAGTAGAGTGTGTCTGGAAAATCATTTTACTTCCCTCTCCCACTTCTTTTTCCCGCTTGGGTTGCTCAGTAGGGTTTGAAGTATAAAATTTCTCATTTTCAACTATCAGACAATGCTTATCCATCTCTTCATGATCAGCTACAGGATCAATCTCTTCTTTTATTTCTCTTTCACAAGGTTTTCTTCGTTTTGCACGAGTCTTAGGTAAGTAGGTAGGCCAAAATTGGGTAAACCCAAACTCATTTTCTTTTAAGAATTCATCCCAGGTTTTTCCTATTGTAGCTAATTGATACTGAACTAACATTTTGATCAAGCCATGATGAAAAAGACTACGGTCTTGATTACCAATAGTATGTTGAACTGTAAAAGCCATTTTATGCAAACTATGAAGTCGAAAGTAGGGCAAATTCAATTTCAAACCCTTAAGAGCAATTAAAATTCTCAGATGATACAATTGGACATTTGAGTAACGACCATCACAACAAATATACTTGGAAATGACTTCAAAAGGAGCACGCCATTGATTCTTCAAATATTTTATAGGAAATCTGAATTTAAGGTGTGCATCCTCCTTTGATAATGGAAGAAGAAACTGCTTAAATTTTTTCTTGTCTATTTGTGACCCCTTAAACCAGCGTTCACCAGTCCGAGGAAGCTTTGTGGCTTTCGAAATAAATTCTTTGTCTATGACTAACTATAAATCACCTGTATGAGAAATATTTCCATCAAAAGATAGCGCAAATTGTCTGGTAACTTCCTCATTGTGTCCACTGAAACCCCAAAAGAAGAGTTTCCAGACAATTTTCTCAAACAAGGAAAGAACTTCAAGGTCAGCTTCTAACATTTTGGGACCAGAAAGCTCAAAACGACTTAAGGGAGCCATCTGTTCAACTATCAGTTCTTTCTTTGACAGAGGATTAAAAGGCATTGTGAAAACTGAAGGAATAGGGATATGTGAATATACAGACATGATATGAACCCTCATACGATTCTGGAAGAGCTGAAGAGTAACCTTTGACTGGTTTCTACGCGTGAGAAATTCACCATCAAACCAACGCAGGTATTCATCAAACAAATTGATAAGATCTGAAATCATTACAAAATATTCGAAATAAAACGTGTCATGAATGTAATACGAATGCCAGATAGGATGATGTTAATATGAAAACATCTGACCAAGGTAATTATTTCATATTAAAGTCCTTTGAACAGGTGTTAACAAAATAACAATTTGTATCCTGTAGCAAACACACGACTACCAAACATTAACAGGAAGGAGTCATACATGGAAGTTAATCGTACTATTAAAACCAGATGATGTGAAGTCTTTCATTACAAACAATGATGTCTCCTAGGGTTTCGTAAATCCAACCAAGCACCAATATCAACCTTAGATGATAAATTAAATATTCAAAACCATATTTTATGCATGTAATAGATTCAAAGAGTAAATTATATAGTTTTGAATTATACGATGAACTCATTGAATTCAAATCATCATATGACCTATTTCAAAGTTTGATCGGAGGGAGAATTTTATCAAAAACTAAATATTAGATTAAAAATCGATTATTAGGAATATAACACGAAGATCTTTATAAACATTCGAAATGATATATAAAGGTAAACTTTGGTTATTTGAGAAACATATATACAAATTCCCACAATTTGTTTATTTACACATAAAATGGCATAGTATTTAAAAGATAAAGTTTTATGTAAAAATATTTCATTAGGGTTAAAATAGGATATTTAAATTAATTCATCAACCCTAATCATATAAATTACACAAACTAATGATGAATACTTTGTCAAAAGGTCTAAGAGAAATCAATAAAACCTAACTGCAACAAGTTCAAAATGCATTTCCAATTATCTTTAATTTAATCCAAAAAAAACTATTTAGCAAGCTATAATTTAAATATTTCGAATCAATATATAATCAAATATTAAATGATAATGAAAATTGATTATATATAAAATTAAAACATTAACAGCTGCTAAAATATTAAATTTATGAAAATGCTTCCTAAACTTCCAGTATAATCATTAATTCTTCTTTTAATTGTGAGTACCTTCAGAATCAAATATTCTAAAGGCACTCTTATATAATTTTTGATAAATTATAGAAGAAAACTGCTCAATTTTATTCAACAAAGTAGAAAAATTGAGAGGGTTGTTACCTGCCAACAGGTCTGTATACACCTCTGTTTCTGACCAGAGACACTTTTTAGTTTGAAATTTTTTGAGAATTTTCTTGTCATTGCATTTTCTATTTTTTGTTTTGGGATTAGTGCATTAGGTCTCTTTTACCTTAGTGGTTTGCGCGGGTTCTGTTTGATAGTTCTTGCAGAGTCTGGCGGTGGTAGAGTCATTCTTTTCCTTTATTATCTCATTTTAATTCAAAAAATACAAAAATATTTGCTTTTTGCATCATTATGCATTATTGCATTTTGCATTTTGCATGGTACTTGCACTTGGTTTGCTTGGAGAAGTATTAGTCAGATTTTCATATAGGAATGATTGTGTTTTCATTTGAAGGAAAATTTTGCATTTCATGTAGTAGCATACCCCTTTTTCATTCGACATGGTGCATTTGCATTGATTGTTACATGTGCATTTTACTTCTTGTTGCATCATAACACCATTAGTTGCACGATCATTTTCCCTCTTGAGTAATAGGCCAATTAAAATCAACGCATAATAAAATGAATTACACTCTTTTCTTTTATAGGGTGCACCAAAAAGATTAAGTTTTAGGGTCTTGGAATAGTTCATTGTGAGTAAATTCTCCAAGACCACTAAACGAAACATGTATGTTTCTGTCCATGTGAGAGTATGAAATTCCTTGGTATAATTAGTGTTTCTCAGGATCCTCCTCTTACAAGGGAGTTAAGCACGAGGCAGTGTGAGCAGTTAATGATTGGGATGACCCCTGGTCATAATAGAGTAGCACCGAAGATATTTTCAGGATTGTATTCATATCTGGGGGCTCTTTCAGGAGTTTCAGTATTTTCTACCCTTCCCATACGGTCAATCCTGCTTGTGACTGTCTGCCTGAGCATTGATTATATTGAGGTGACCTTAGTTGCCTTACCTAGGTTATTGAGGGGGTACTTCACATAGGTTAATTTGCAGGTGTCGTGGCCAGGTAGGGGTTGGACAGCATAGTCGCTATATGCATTGAAGCTGAGGGCCACTATAATTGGTTACGAACCTTTGCTTGTTGTGTATGGGAGTCTCAAGCCTCTCCTAGGAAAGACATACCTGCTGCATTCGAGAGCTCACATATCCTACCCTTGTTTGCTTGTGATCTGGCTTTACATTGTATAGGTGTATGCTATGTGCACGCTAATTTGCCTAGGGTTTGCGTAATTAGAGAGAGTTTTTTTTTATTCATTGTATATTCGGGTGCGGAACTTCACCATTCTCGTTGTTTAGTAGGACTTCTACCTTCCGCATCTCCTCCTCCTTTAGGAGAGAGAAACAGACAGTCCGGGTGGACTACTTCTCACATTGATTCACACACGATGGGAGATCGTGAGGATAAGATTCCTGAGATGTCTTCTCCACCTCAAGAGGTTGGGGATGTAGATTCTACTCCTGTATATGATCCTTCACCAGGTATTGAGGTGGAGATGTATATTCTACTCCTGTATATGATCCTTCACCAGAAATACCTTCACATTCTAGTTATGATCCCTCATTCACAGGTCGCCGGTATTGGTTTTCGGGCAACGAGACTCATCATGAACCCACAAGCACTAGTCATGTTCATTATGGCATGCCTGATATCCCTGTACACAATCCGACACATCATGCCAAGTCAGAAATTGAACCTAGCACTACGCCTAGGGGCACTCCTATTCCTTTCCATGCGGAGATATTTGGGAGCACTAGTCACATTGCACCTTCCATCCCGATGGTGGAAGCTACCTCACATGTCTGTCCTAGACCTAGTGTTAGTAGTCATATGTGGATACTAGAACTGAGATGAGTGACCATAGGGAATACCACTTACATCCCTTCACATGTCCCTTCATCCTCAATTCCTACTCCTTCGAATGCATTTTTGACAACCCTTCCTCCCCCTCATTCATGTGGTCCTTCGGGCCGAAATGTTGCTACTAGTCATGTTCGTACTGCGACTACTCGCACGGTAGTATCTCAAATTCAAGTACCTCATGTTGTCTCGGGAGGTCATATTCCTATTTCTAGATCATCTTACGGTCCATTGCAAGGAGTTCCCCATATCCCTAATTATGGAGCTTCTCATGGGACATCTTATGGAGCTTCTCATGGACAATCTTATGGACCGTAGTATGGATAGAACTATCCACCCTATGGGTACGGGTATCAAAAACTCGCTTACTCCTCTAATTATGGCTTTGTAGCACCACATATTCAAGGTACACCACATCATAATGCTTCCATGCAGCCCTACACGGGCCAAACGGGAGGAGGATATTATGGCCAAGGCCATGGTATTTACAGTAGTCAGTCTTATATGAACCAAAACTATCAAGGAGCATGGCATTGACCGGCTCAACCTAGGCTCCCTTTCCTCGCAACTTTAAACTTACATGACTTGTCGAGACTAATGAACGATTCGGTATCTCATGACCCAGCTTTGTCGGTTGTCCCTAACAAGCTTCCCTCGGACATTCCCAAATTCAATGGAAAAGCAGGAGAAGATCCTAGTGAACATGTCACTACTTTTCACCTTTAGTGCTCTTCCAATTCCTTACACGATGAATCAATCCATTTAATACTATTTCAACGCACCCTCACCAGACCTGCAGCGAAATGGTATATAGAGTTACCGAGGGGGGCATTCGTTTTGTTCGATGACCTTACTATGACTTTCCTCAATCACTTCCAGCTACCAGTGCATTACGATGTTGGTATAGAACTCTTGTCAACATTTCGACAAGACAAAGCCACACATATCTCGGATCATATCCAAGAGTGGCGTAGATGGAAGAGGCTGATTAAAGCTTTCATACCGGCGGAGTTTCTCCTTGAGTGGTTCACTAAATCGTTGCTACCTTACATCGCGAAGGATGTTTCTACATCGCGAAGGATGTTTCTACATCCGAAGTCCATAACGAGGAACAAGCAATTTTTAGGGCACAGGAATTGGATTTGATTTATGTTCAATTTGGACTGTTATATGACATCATACCTAATGCTCCGCATTCTAGTTTCGATCCCAAGGTCAAGCCTAGACCACATGCCGATGGCATTGTGGGTTGTACAAGTACCAAACCTACGGATTCGATTGTGAAACAAGTGATTCAATTATCTATTAATCAATCCACTTCGAGACATCCACGGACTCGTCTCAACCCACCCAAACGGTGAGTGTAATTTCCATGTAATCGTCGAATCAAAAGGGCAACCAGCAGCCCGGAAGGAATAAGAAAAAGGGTAAAAACAATCGTAAGGGTGGGAACAAGAATGAAAATGCCAATTTTAATGACAAGAAAGCCCACAATTCTAGGGGGGACAATCAGTCTAAATGTAAGGTTAAGTTTCCTTGCAAATTGTGTAAGGATGGCCACCTCACTCACTTGTTCCCTCGTATGGAAGACACCTCGAGGTTCATAGCACAGGGCCCAGCTGTGCTGACCAATCCTTTACCCCATAATCAAAATATGAACTCGAGGACCCATGATCCTCATTGTGCATCGGGTGGAGATCAAAATCCTCCAAAAGCCAATACTAGTCATGGTTGCATCAACATGGTACGTGATACTAAGGTTGTGACTCATGCAAAAGACTATGGTTCATCACAACCGGACCTTGGGAATGAACCTGCTCCACCCGAGAGCCCTTTTGGTATTGAAAACCCTATGAATAAACCTGATATTGAACCTTGCATTCCTAAGGGAGTCCTAAAGTGTTCAGGGCACAATCCTAATGCCCAAGCCACCCAGAACTATTCTGTTTTCGACGATTTGGGCCAAACTCCTTGTGCAATGTCTATGCTTGAAGTACTTCAGAGTTGTCCTTCGCAAAGGAAAGCTTTGCTTTCTTCTCTTGGGGTTAATGATGATAGCTCTTCTTCCGTCATCTAATTTGAAACCATGGGAATATAGCCTTACTTTCCTTACTACGTGTCTCTCTTGATTCATGTAGAGTGTCTTAACATGACCGTCAAATGCACTATGATTGACGAAGTTGCTGTTGCTTCTGTGATGTCTTTGTCATGCTAGAAGGGTTTGGGTTCTCCCGAGTTGTCTCAATCCACTAACATGTTGACTTCCTTTAACAGTAGATCATTTCTTCTGCACGGAATTCTTCCTTCTCTTAAGGTCCATTTGGGAGGGAAGACCAACACGATCAATGTCAAGGTGGTTGATGCGCCCCTTGATTACAATATTTTACTGGGTCGAAATTGGATGTATAGTATGCAAGTCGTAGCCTCTTCTCTATTTCGAGTAGTATGCTTTCCATTTAATGGGAAGATTGTTACGATTGATCAAACATCATTCAAAAATCCGAGTGTTAATGCATCATTGGGAGCTTCTATCCCGATTATTGATCATTCTAAGCCGGCAACTGGGAGTGTGGGTGTAGGTATGTATCCATCCCTTATGGGGACCTTTAGTTCTCCTGCACCTGTTCTTATGATCGGATCTAGTTTCGTTGGGGTTTCATCTTCATTGAATTCGGTGTCTTTTCTCACTACCCATATGGAAGATCCTTGGATTCTTCCTTCACCAAGTCCTTGAGCCACCTTGGGAAGAGTTACATCATACATCCTATTTTCTTCCCAAGCTTGACCGTTTGGACCGTGAGGACTTTAGGGAGATTCTTAGCGAGAAGATTGGTAGTCCCGTGGTTCCATTAAGCTCTCCTAGTCATATGGCTGATGGGAACATGTTGAATATATCACCTACTATTCCTATCAATATCTCTCGCGATCCTGGAAAAATTGAGAATGTCTACATTGGGGCGGGTTGTTCCCCTGATGAGATTAAGGAGTATACTGATATGTTCAAAGAGTTTCGTGACATATTTGCTTGGTCATATGAGGAAATTCCAGGTATCAACCCTTGTATTGTCGAACATGAAATTAAGACCTATCCGAATGCGAAGCCCGTTCGACAACGTTTGCATGCGCTAAATCCTAGAAAAGCACCTGTTATTAAGGCTGAGATAGAGAAGCTGTTAAAAGTCAGTTTTATCTATCCCATTCCCTTGATAGAGTGGGTTTCAAACCCCGTTTCGGTTGATAAGAAGCAGGGAACGATCCGTATCTGCACCGATTTTCATGATTTAAATCGTGCTTGTCCTAAGGATAATTTTCCCACACCATTTATTGATCAAATTTTGGATGAGTGTGCGGGAAGCGAGGTATTTTCCTTCATGGACAGCTTTTCCAGATATAATCAGATTCAGATCAAACCCAGGGATCAACACAAAACTGCATTTATTTGTCCTTGGGTACGTTTGCATATCAAAAGATGCCTTCCGGTCTTAAAAATGTCGGAGCCACATTTCAACAGGCTATGACCTTGATTTTTCACGATCTCAAAACAATTATTGAAGTCTTTTTGGATGACCTTGCTGTTCATTCTTGGCTGAGAGTGCGTCACCCATACCATTTGAGATTAGTATTCGAAAGATGCCACCATTACCTAGTTAGGTTAAATCCTCATAAGTGCATGTTTTGCGTAAAGTCTAGTCGCTTTCTAGGGTTCATTGTTTCCAAGGAGGGTATAAGAGTCGATCCCTTAAAGGTTGAGGCAATACTTCAATTGTCTCCCTTGCGTAGTATTAGACATCTTCAATGTTTCCAAGGCATGGAAAATTTCTTACGGAGATTCATGGTTAACTTTGCCAATTTGACTAAAGGATTTATGCGTCTTTTAAAGAAAGACACTACCTTTTGCTGGGATGAGCGAGCCTAGGAGTCCTTTGATGCTCTTAAGAAAGCCTTAGCATCAGCCCCTGCACTTAGTCCACCCAACTATAGCCGTGACTTTTTTATTTATGTGGCCACGTCTATGGAGACGTTTGGTATGGTTTTGGTTCAGGAGGATGAGGAGCTCCATGAGCATGTCATATATTATTTGAGCCAAAAAATTATAGATGCAAAAGTTCGTTATTCCCATGTGGAGAAACTTGCCTTAGCCACCGTTCATGCAGTTCAGAGATTGAGACATTACATTCTCTTTCGCCAGACCTTGGTGGTAGCTCATGTCAATCCATTCCAGTTCATCCTCACTAGAAGGATGATCAGGGGAATGTATAATAAGTGGATTGTTATTTTGTAAGAATTCGATCTCGAGTTTGTTTCGGCAAAATTGAAGAAATCATTGATTTTTGCAGAGCTCATTTCTGATTTTCCAAGTGTGGGGGAGGAGGAGGTTTATGAGGATACATTTGTCGATGAGCATATTTTACTTATCTCAACTTTGGATCCATGGTATGGGGATATCATCACATATTTACAAACGTTGAAGGTCCTTACTCACCTTTCACGGGATGAGCGACGACGATTACGTCATGTATCTAAGAACTACCTTATAGGGGATAACACTTTGTACCGCCTTGGGGTAGATTCCATTTTACGTCGTTGTTTAACCCATGATGAGGCTGAGGTTGTGTTGAATGATTGCCATAGAGGGGCATGTGGTGTTCATTTATCTGGGCTTTCTATAGCCCAAAAAAACTTGAGAGCGGGATATTTTTGGTCGTCGATCTTCAAAGATTGTGTCTATGCGGTCAAGAAGTGTCACCCTTGCCAGGTGTTTACACGCAATATGCGCTCACATCCTACCCCGTTACATTTGATTATCACCGTCGATCCCTTCACCAAGTGGGGGCTTGACTTCATGGATTGCTGTAATGTCCTCTTCCAGTTAGGCCTTAAGGCCCAAAACCACTAACCTATGTGATTCATGTGGGTTCGAGCGGTTACTGACAGCTAGGGAATCAGCTAAGGACTAATGCCATCCATAGAAGATCTAGGGCATCATCATTTGGTCAAGAAGGGCCATCGGGGCCAAAGGCCACCTTCGTGCATGCCATCCTAGCATTATTTAATAATGCATGCACTCTTTAGGTCTCCATCCGCATGCATGCAAGTCAACGGCAAATTAGAAGATAAAGTGACCTAATTAGGTCAAATATTTGGTTTTGTGTAGTTGAAATTTATAAATAGAGGATAAAGCGAAAGGAGACTTCACTTTTGATTATGATTATTTTGGGAGCTCTTGGATAGCAGCACAGCGTGTAGCATAGCAGTTGGGGTTGGAGACGGAGTCTTCAGCTAAGAGGATTTCGGCAGTGAAACATCTGTCCTAGTCTTATTCTGGGTAAGCCATACAAGTTCACCACTTGTTCTTCATTCATTCATCAGTTATCTAGTACATGGTATAGATCGTTGTAGGGACACGTGTGCAGCCGTAAGAGGGGGTTTTCAGCCAGAAATCCCTAATCAGTTGTTGGGCCTTCAGATCTCAGTTTCCTTCCGAAACTCAAGCACCATTCTCATCATTAGCTTCATACTCCGGTACCCGGTGATTATCAGATCCATCAGAGCTCATCCGAAGCAGTTATTATCAGTTCCGGGGTTCCAGGGGCATGAGTAGCTGCCTCTCTGAAGCAATTCGCTACCCTGCCTAGAGGTCTCAGAATATCTACATGCATCAGGCATTCTCTTCGGTACTGAAAAACTATCGACCCGGCAAATTTGCAGTTCCATCGGACACCTCCTTCCTTGAGGGCGTCACCCTTTTCTGACTGGGGCGTCTTGCTGCTGGGGGTTCACCTAAAGCAGAGGAGATCCACCTATTTCCGATCCAGTTCTCAGTGCTTGCATACTTTCCCCAGAGCATTTCAGTCGGCTTATCAGTGGCAAGTGTTCACTCTATCTCGGAAACCCTAACCCTAATTTTTCCTATAAAATAGGGATTTTTGCATGGCGGTTTGCATGCCCAGTTGTATCAGCATATTTGTTTAGAAATAGAAAATATCAGGATTTGGGATATTACAGTGGTATCAGAGTTGTTTTCTTGGCCATCTGTGGGCTTAAGATATGAAAATTAGATGAATACAGAAGGAGATCCTTTTGTAACCTATAGGAGGAGGAAGAGTAGATACACAGAAGAATTTGAAGATATCCAACTAGAAGATACCAATTCAGACATGGAACAAACAAGTATACATTCAGATAGGGGAAAAGGAACGGGAGAAGAGGAGGATCAGATGGAGTTTCGTAGCTTGGTCTCTGCATTGCAAGACTTAGCCAAAGGACAAAAAGAAGTCCTCAACGCAATCAACAGACTATCAGCGAAACCGGAAATAGGTATCAACAGTACACCTCCCTCACCGGTAGATCGGGGATCTTCAAGCAGCAATGGAAAGATGGTGTACACTAACATCCAGAACACTCCGCACATATACAGTAGACCTACTATTAGGCCTACCATGCCTCACTTCTTGGCAGATACAGTAGGGGGCCAGGTCATGCAGGTAGAACCTAGCGAGCCTTTTGGGGCTTATTTGCAAGAGTACAGAGACTTAGGGGATGAGTTTCATGCTACCATGTCTTTCTCAGATTTCTGCAACATGAAGAGTAGGAACATGCCCGGGAATTTCAACAAGGGTTTCAATCACAACTATGAGCTACAGAAGACCTTGGCCAGGTTAACCATCCCAAACTTTGATGGGACTCACAGAGGATTAGCGAGAACATGGGTCCAAAAGTTGGATACCTATTTCCAACTCAACCCCATGACAGAGACAGATGCCATTAAGTTGGATACACTTCACCTTGACGGAGAAGCTCACGAATGGTGGTACCACGGATTGGTGACATTGGGTCACAAGACCATACATTCTTACGGTGAGTTCACTCAAAAAATCATAGAGAGGTTTGACATGAAAGATCCAGAGATCCATTTCAGGGAGTTGGCTCAACTCAAGCAGACTGGTAGTGCAGAAGCTTTCATTTCAGAATTTCAGAGGCTAGCCGTTATGGTAATAGATGTGTCAGAGAGCAGATTGACTATGTTATTCACTGAGGCCCTCATAGAGCCACTACGGGGATGGGTGAAAGCCTACAAACCCCTCACTCTGCAGGATGCTATTAGCAGGGCAAGGGATCTTCAGGATTCAGTCCCCAAAAACAAATTTCCTCTGAAAACCAATTTTCCTATTAGGGACAAGGACAGGAAACCTTTCCAGCAAGATGTGCCCAAGAAAACTTGGTTAGATGAGGACACTAGGAAAGACTTGAGAAGGAAGAAGCTATGCTTCACCTGTCAGGAACCATGGGTACCAGGACACAGGTGTGCAGGGAAGGTGAAGGCCTACTACATTGAGGTGTATTCAGACAGTGATGAGGATGAGGATGAGCAGGAGGCCACAGAAGAGGATTCATACCAGGGTGATACACCAGAGGGGGTCATTGCTACATTATCTGGAGTACCAAGATTCCATACTCTCAGGGTCAGGGGAGTAGTACAGGGTCACAGAGTAGGAGTATTGATTGATGGGGGAGCCACCCACAATTTCATTGACTCCACTTGGGTAGCCAAGAGAGGTATTCATACCAAGAAGTTCGAGGGATTCACGGTAGGAGTAGCTGGGAACTCCAGCATGGAGTGCAACTACTGGATTCCAAAATTGAATGTTGCCTTAGGTAACTATAAGATGACAGACTCTTTTTATGTAATGGATGTAGCGGATACTCATGTGGTATTGGGTGTTCAGTGGCTTTACTCTATAGCGAAATACACTACAGACTACAGGGCAATGGAAATGGAGTTCCAGGGGCCAGATGGCAAATGAGTAGTTTCGAGGGGCATGAACACTTACCCCCCAAAACCGGTCTCGTCACAGAGAATGGAGGCAGTGCTCCAACAAGACGATATAGAATGGGCTACATAAAGTTTTGTCACCTTCAGGAAACCCCCAGAGACCAGCACACAACACCCAAGTGACATTCAAGCCTTGCTACAGAAACATGAAAATGTTTTTTGGGACCTTCCATCCGGCATACCACCAGACCGAGGTTTTGAACACATCACCGAGCTAGAGGAGGGATCATAAGCAGTCATCACCACTCCTTACAGGCATCCCAAAAGGTACAAGGATGAGATTGAGAAAACCATCAAAAAATTACTGGAGCTTGGTTATATACGGCCCAGTTCTAGCCCCTTTGCATCTTCAGTAGTTCTGGTTAAGAAGAAAGATGGTACTCTGCGTATGTGCATCGATTATCGGGCACTCAACAAAAATACCATTAAGAACAGGTATCCCATTCCTAGAATTGACGAACTCATGGATGAGCTTCGGGGAGCTCAATACTTCTCCAAGATCGATCTTCGCTCGGGATACCATCAGATCAGGGTAAGAGACCAGGACATCCCCAAAACAGCTTTTCATTGTCACTACGGTCACTATGAGTTTTTGGTCATGCCCTTCGGACTTACCAATGCTCCAGCCACTTTTCAGTCATGCATGAACCACACCCTCAGGGCACAGCTACGTAAGTTCTTGCTTGTATTCTTTGATGACATCCTAATTTACAGCAAAACATGGGAAGAGCACCTGAAACACCTGGAAGAGACGTTGAGTATTTTAGAAGAACATTCACTTTACGCGAAAATGTCCAAGTGTGAGTTTGGCATGAAGGAAATGTTGTATTTAGGACACGTAATCAATGCCGAAGGAGTACAGGTTGACATGGAGAAAATATGAGCTATCAGGGATTGGCCCGCACCAAAAATAGTTACAGAATTGAGAGGGTTCCTAGGTCTGTGCACTTATTACCGCCGGTACATTAAAGGATTCTCCCAATTTGCAGCACCCCTCACAGACCTCACCAAGAAGGGGGCATTCACTTGGACAGACTTAGCACAGAAAACTTTCAAGGAGATGAACGTTATTATGAGTTCTTGTCCAGTTCTAGCATTACCAGACTTCTCACAACCCTTTGTAGTAGAGTGTGATGCCTCAGGGGAAGGGTTAGGAGCAGTGTTGATGCAGAATCATCACCCTATTGCATTTGAGAGCCGTAAACTGAAGAACTACGAGCGCCATTACTCCATATATGACAAAGAGATGCTAGCCATCTTGCATGCTCTCACAAAATTTAGACAGTACATGGTGGGAAGTAAGTTCAAAATCAAAACCGATCATAATAGCCTCAAGTATTTCCTGGAGCAGAAGGAACTGAATGAGCGATAGCAAAAATGGGTCAGCAAGGTACAAGCCTATGATTTCGAGATCGAGTATGTGAAAGGTAAGACTGATGTAGTAGCTGATGCATTATCCAGGCGTCCAGCCCCATTATCTCTCAATAGTATATCCACGGATTGGAGGGCACTTCTCTTAGTGGAATACTCCAAAAATAAATTCGCTTGCGAATTATTGGACGGGCAAATTCAGGATGACAGGTACAGGATTGTGGATGACATCATCTACTACAAAGACAGGATATACCTAGTTCCAGAATCCACATTGAGGAAAAATATCATTCAGGTAGCCCACGATTCTCCTTTATCAGGGCATCAAGGTTTCCTAAAAACCTACAGGCAGATCAGAGAGAGGTTCTCATGGAAGGGCCTCAAGGGGGAGATTATGCAGCATGTCCGGGAATGTAGCATCTGTCAACAGAACAAGATTGAGAACACCCATCCAGCAGGGTTACTCCAACCACTACCGATTCCAGAACAGAAGTGGGAGAGCATCTCCATGGACTTCATTACAAGCTTGCCCAAGGTCCAAGGGTGAGATTGTTTATATGTAGTAGTTGACAAAATGACAAAGTTTGCACATTTCTTCTCGATACCATCAGACTACTTGGCAGCTCAAGTAGCGGAGTTATTTTTCAGGGAGGTTTTCAGGTTACACGGGTTGCCTTAGACCATTGTCAGTGATCAGGATAGCAGGTTCACAGGTGCCTTCTGGTAGGAAGTGTTCAGATTGGTGGGGACCGAACTGGCTACTGGTATGATTTATCACCCCCAGAGTCACGGGAAAACAGAAATAGTCAACAAATGGATCGAAGGATATCTAAGGAATTATGTAGCAGGACAGCAGCGGACCTGGATCAAATGGCTACACCTAGGGGAGTATTGCTACAACACTACTTATCACATGTCTATTAGGATGACTCCTTTTAAGGAATTATATGGATACGAGGCCTTGGACTATGCAGATTTGGCATTCGGAGACAGTAGGGATCCTAAGGCTAAGGATTGGATACAAGACAGTCAGGACATCCTGAAAATACTGAAGGAGAATTTACAAATAGCCCAGAATCAACAGAATATGTATGCCGACAAACACAGGATTGAACGGAGCTTCGAGGTAGGGGATTTAGTGCACTTAAGGCTCCATCCTTATAGACAGTCCTCACTTAAGAAGAAAGGAGCAGAGAAGTTGAAACCTCGCTTCTATGGACCCTACAAAATAATCCGGAAAGTGGGAGAGGTGGCATATGAACTAGAACTTCCTCAAGAAAGAAAATATCACAACGTGTTCCATGTATCTAGCTTGAAGAAGACCCTTGGGAAACACATTGCTCCATCCACCAAATTTGCCTCCTTTAGATGATGAAGGACTGCTGATGCTGATTCCCAAATGGATCATTCAGACTAGAGAGAGGAAGCTCAGGAATAGGGTAATCAGGGAATACTTAGTTCAATGGAAGAAACTACCGCCAGAAGATGCCACCTGTGAAGGTGAACAGGTATTGCAGCATCCCAATTTGAATTTGCTTGAGGACAAGCAATCTTGAGCGGGGAGGACTGTAATGTCCTCTTCCAGTTAGGCCTTAAGGCCCAAAACCGCTAACCTATGTGATTCCTGTGGGTTCGAGCAGTTACTGACAGCTAGGGAATCAGCTAAGGAATGATGCCATCCATAGAAGATCTAGGGCATCATCATTTGGTCAAGAAGGGCCACTGGGGCCAAAGGCCACTTTCGTGCATGCCATCCTAGCATTATTTAATAATGCATGCACTCTTTAAGTCTCCATCCGCATGCATGCAAGTCAACGGCAAATTAGAAGATAAAGTGACCTAATTAGGTCAAAGATTAGGTTTTGCGCAGTTGAACTTTATAAATAGAGGATAAAGCGAAAGGAAACTTCACTTTTGATTATGATTATTTTGGCAGCTCTTGGATAGCAGCACAGCGTGCAGCACAGCAGTTGGGTTGGAGACGGAGTCTTCAGCTAACAGGATTTCGGCAATGAAACATCTGTCCTAGTCTTATTCCGGGTAAGCCATACAGGTTCACCACTTGTTCTTCATTCATTCATCAGTTATCTAGTACATGGTATAGATCGTTGCAGGGACACGTGTGCAGCCGTAAGAGGGGGTTTTCAGCCAGAAAGACCTAATCAGCTATTGGGCCTTCAGATCTCATTTTCCTTCCGAAACTCAGGCACCATTCTCATCATCAGCTTCATACTCCGGTACCCGGTGATTATCAGATCCATTAGGGCTCATCCGAAGCAGTTATTAGCAGTTTCGGGGTTCCAGGGGCGTGAGTAGCTGCCTCTCTGAAGAAATTTGCTACCCTGCCTAGAGGTCTCAGAATCTCTGCATGCATCAGGCATTCTCTTCGGTACTGAAAAAACTATCGACCCGGCGAATTCGCAGTTCCATCGGACACCTCCTTCCTTGAAGGCGTCACCCTTTTCTGACTGGGGCGTCTTGCTGCTGGGGGTTCACCTGAAGCAGAGGAGATCCGCCTATTTTCGATTCAGTTCTCAGTGCTTGCATACTTTCCCCGAAGCAGTTCAGTCATCTTATCAGTGGTAAGTGTTCACTCTATCTCGCAAACCCTAAACCTAATTTTTCCTATAAAATAGGGATTTTTGCATGGCAGTTTGCATGCCCAGTTGTATCAGCATATTTGTTTAGAAATAGAAAATATCAGGATTTGGGATATTACAATTGCAACCCAGCTTCGGCTGGGGGGCATCATCATATTATAGTGGTTGTTGATTATTTCACGAAATGGGCTGAGGCTATTCCCACGGTTAAATTTGACGATGAGACAGCCGTGCATTTCATATTCAACCAAATTATTACTCGGTTTGGCATTCTGAAAGAGCTTCTCACTGACAATGGTAGGCACTTTCAAAATAGAATGATGGAAGAGTTGGCCTTGAATTTAGGGTATAAGCAGGAGCACTCCTCTTCTTATTACTCTCAGGTGAATGGACAAGTTGAAGCAATGAACAAATCACTTAAGTCCATTCTCCAACAAACCATCGCACAAAGCAAGACGAATTGGCATATCATGTTATATCCTGCTTTGTGGGCCTATAGACCGCGGTTAAGACTGCCACCATTTTTTCTCCATATCAGCTTGTACATGGAGTGGAGTCTGTCTTGTCGGTTGAATGCGAAATCCCTTCGTTGAAGCAGCTATGGAGCTTTTACCAGACACTTTCACATTGGAGGAACGTTTGGTCCACTTAGAGCAGCTTGATGAGAAGTGTCGAGATGCCTTAGTGGATCTAGAAGTAAATAAGCGTCGCATTAAGGTCCAATATGATAAGTTTGTCCGTCCGAGGAGGTTTAGTGAAGGTGATTTGGTCCTTTTTGTGGGATCAAGCTAAAAAACCCTTGGGGGCAGGGAATTTTAATCCCATGTGGCATGGTCCTTACGTAGTCAAACATGTGTTAGAGAAGGGCGCCTATGAGCTGGTGGATTATGAAGGGACAACCTTAGTAGAGCCTAGAAATGGGCTCTATCTTAAAAAACACTATGCATGATCTTCAGCCAGGGCTGATTATTGTATATTATTGTACAGTTTTTTGCATAGTTAGGTTTTCTTATGGTGATCGGGTTTGTTGATTAGCTTTCATTTCTTATGGCAGATGTCAATGGAGTCTTCTGCTTACATAGGATTCGCTGATGGTGCTATCCGCCACACTCAAAACTCAGCCTCTGCTGCTTGGGTGATTTATACCCCTATGGGTCAGGTATTTTCTTCAGGAGGCGTATGTTTACGGCCTTCTTCGAACAATGTTGTTGAGTATAGTGTCGTTATCGATCTATTGCATGATTTCATTTCACATGGTGTTCTCTCTCTTGAGGTATGTCTTGATTCGTAGTTAGTAGTGTCACAGATTAATGGCTTGTATCGTATTAGGGATCCGACATTATTATGAAGATTCTTACATGTGAGATTGTTAGAACGGCAATTTGAGAACATAACATACATACATGTTTCAAGAATTTTTAATCAAGTTGCTGACTCATATGCTAACTATGTGTTAGATTGGCATTTGTTTCATAGACCATAAGCATATCACAAACATACATTTTTACACACATATAAATAAATAAAATCGATCATCATAAAAAAATTTCATTAAACATCCAAAATGTGACGTCATAATACATAAGTGTCATAATACAAAAATGGGGCTTTCGAGCCACCAAAATATAATACACGGTAGTACAAAAAATGAATCAATCTCGGGTCTCTAAGCCTATGGAGGAGGAGGGGGGTTCTGATCGTGGTATCACACCACGGCTCTAGCTAGTCGTCGGAATAACTAAACCCATGCTCATCGTACACCAACCACCTGACGTTTCATGGCCTCAGGAAAGTCCTCGACTTGCGCCATGGGTACCCTATGTGCCAAGCGTATAAAGTTTGTGTGGATGCTTTGGAGCGTCTGCTCCACATCCACACCCATGATGTCATCTCCTCTTCCCCTCTGTCTATGACGAGGGAAACAATCAGGCCGTCGTGGTCCAACATCTGCATACACATGACAAATTGTCACTATGTGTCATCACACCAAAACATGTCTTTTGAGTCAATATATCAAAAAACACAAAAAAAATTAATAATTCAAAAAATTTAAAAAGAGGGTTTGGGATTCGTCACCTATATCACCGTATGCTACTCCTGGTGGTAGGGGTATGTCCGGATCTCCCCGGAAATATATTCCCGCATAGGGATAATCATCGATGGCAATAATCTGCTACCGCCACCATGGAAAGAAGTTAGCTGGGTAGGGATTAGACACCCTACCTTCACCCAGTATACGCATAGCATCTTCCCAATGTCGTTGGGCCGTATCTCGAACCCCATGTGGAGGAACGTTAACTCTAGGGCTTAGCCCCGATACACACTCAAAGAAGAACGTGCTCAATATGCTGCCAAAATTGAAGTTTCACACCCTGCCCATCTTGCATTCACTAAGCTGCTACTTCATGTTACTCAACAGCGTAGTGCTATAGTTGTACACTATGGGTCTCATGCACTCCACTGCATAGAACATCAATGGCCGTGAGGCCTGGTGGAGTGATGCTAGACCAGCTATCCTGCCGAGTGCCAATAGTTTTTCCTTCAGTCCTAGTACCTGGATGGAGTTTGTCGGGATTTGACTCCCAACCTTTACCATGTCTGGAAAACAGTATACTACATTGTACTCATCAATCGTGAGGCCACCTCCTGGCCCGCGAGAGCGTAGGTTCACCACCTCTCCCTGTCGATACAATCCAGTAATGAAATATATGTCCTCCACCTCTATAGTGAGGGACATCCCATCGATATGAAAGGACTCTAAGCCTGGATCCCAGTAGTCTACTAGCATTTGTAGGAGTCTTGGCTTGGCCCTCAGGCTGCCAAGACACCAAAACTTATATAGCCCACATGCACATAGAGCTTGTTGAGCCATTAAATCACCCTGAATAGCCTCTTCTACTCCTAGAACCATCCTGCACATTAAAAGTAATTTTTTCCCATTATTTACCTTAAAAAAGCTTGTGTGTGGCCGCATACGCAACTGTTTGCAAAACAGCCGCATATGTACGCGGTTTTGGGAGGTTTTTCTGCGTATAGCCAGCCCTATACGCGGAAAAATCCCCGATATCCACGTGGGCCAAAATGACTATTTTAGACTGGCCTAAAAATCATAATTTACCATGAAAATTGAAAAAACTTGCATGAAAATGGAAGAGGAGGACATGAGAAGTTACCTGGAACAAACGGTGTCGAATTTCGCCGGACGAAGCTCCTGAAATTCGCGTTGGAAGATTTGAGCTCAAATGGGTAAAAATTTCAAATGATATGTAAATTTTGAATTTTTTACTATTTATAAAAGTTTTTTAAAAAAATTTACCCCCTTTCTATAGTTTTGAACCGTTTCTAACCATTTTGGACCGTTTTGGACTAATTTGATGATGTAGGAGTCCATTTTGAGCGCCGTTTTGACCATGGTTTTGACCCGTTCATGTCGATTTCAGGTATTATGTCTAAATTGGCATATAGGTTAGATTTCACATCCATTTTCACTTTGCATGACCATATGACCATTTCATTATAACCTTAGGTACGAACCCATTCTATCTTGTCACAGAACCTTCTTGTTGTTTTAGAAGTGACATGATGTGAATGGTAGAGCTTGACCATACATGGGTTCCCTAGTTAGCTCCTTTTTTGCATTTGGTTCCCATGCAGACATTTTTTCCTTTAGGGTGTGGGAGTCCTTTGTATAGTATCGCATGTCTTTGTGCAAGAGCCTCATACTCCTCTTAATCTTTTTGCTGGCCTTTTTCCCCAAGACTCCCTTATGTCAAGTTGTAATTGCATAATCATGAGTTTTTCCTGCCTCATTGAGCCTTATGCCGGCTTCCCTGACTTTTATTATCAGCTATATAGCCTGATCTTATCTCATATATAGCCACACAGAGCCATTTTATGTATCCTTTGCAGCTTGATTCCCCATTTTTACCAGGAGGGGACCTTCCCCCGAGTGTCATTATCCTACACATGTGTCCTTGCATTGAGCATAGGTATGTTCCGCTGCTTGGAACTAGTTTGTTTGCCCATTGACACTCGTCTCCTCCTAGTCTATAACTATAAAGCACTTTTATTCTTTTTCAAGCTTTTCAAAATATTTGAAAAAGTCCAAAAAAATATAAAAACCAAAAAGTCGGACAAGAAAAGATGTTATCTTTAGTAGAATTCGAGTCGTGTCACCTTCGAACAGAGCACTGTATATCACATCCGTTGGTTGGGTTAATAGTTTGACTTTAGGAGCTGTACTTGTTTTTCTGATTTTATCTCCACCGACTGGTTAAGCTTCCAATCCCTATGGAGCCTTTGTCGATGCCTCCTGTGTCATAGAGATGTCCCAATTTTGTATATCGAGTCTATGCTTCCTACATTCAGTCACCATTCACCCTCATTCTCTTGTTCGAAGGAAGTTGAAACCTGAGTCGGCCATTCCTCAGTTCTCTTGACTTTTCATGTCGGCCATTCCTGGTTCTGATACTAGTTCATGCACATTATGATCAAGTCCTTCCACATTATACAGCCTTGCTGAGTACCTCGTGTTGGATGATGTGGGATGCATAAATGCCCTCCTTCCAACGGATTTCATCCCATCGACTTCAGATAACTTATTCTGGGATAGGAATCTAGAGTCATTTTTTAGTGCCTTGAGACTTGCAGTCATCAGTGGCAGGTTCTCTCGCCATCGACAGTTTTTGGAATACATCAATGTCCCCTGATCAATGGATCCTCTCAAGTGTTTTACCTCAACACATTTAGTCACACTTGTTAGTTTGCACTCTAGTACCTTGATTCCCATTTTCATTATCAGTGGGTGATCTCGCGTCTGTTAACGGTATACATCAATGACCGGTAATCAGACGATGGACTACTATGTTTGACCTCGACACCTCTATTCACATAGTAGGACATGTACTCGTAGCGGATTGTGTAGAAGACCTTCCAAATTGGTGGCATTTCATATATGCTACCTCCTTTATCGTGACAGTGTTCATGAGATTTCAGTTCTCGTGACTTGATTCTAGTGTATGTCAGATATTTCCAGCCATTATGGAGATCTTGATCCATTATATATCTTCAGCTTTCATGGAGATCATGACCTTTGTATATATTCATCATGGATATTCTGATCTATCTATATTGTACGTGGCGATGACCACACATGTCATATTTTGTATCATGCCTATTCATGGCCATTGTACTCTTATGTATCCGGGACTGCTATACCTACTTGCAGTTATGTGCAGAGTTTGATCGTTGTATTATACTGTTGGATTTCTGGTTCTTCCACCTGTTTCTTCATCACTCCACTTCTGGGATGGACTTATAATGTATTTCGGCCATCGAATCACCCCTCTGACCTCACACATTAGGGGGCATCTGTTACAACTGATTTTACCACACATGGTGGATCACACCTTTATGGCCTTCCATGTCCCTCTGCAGACTCTTTAGACCCCATGGACCATTTTTGTACCTTTTATGTTTCCAAGATCATCCCTAAAAACATGCATTATCTGCTATACACAACTTTTAAACCTATTCTCGCATATATACGCGCATATGACCCTCAAACCCACGTACATCGGGATGTGTGCAAAAGGCCAAATAGTTTTAGAGTTTTCCTTGATGTGGATCCAAGTCACTTGTATCTTGGTCTTCCATATGCCTTGAGATCGCTCAGATTTGACCTTCCATACCCCATTGAAGCACTATATAAGGAACCCTTTGGATACATTAAAGGAGAGAAATTGAAGAGCAAGAAAACTATAGTCCATTGTTTCCAGAGCTTATACTTGAGTCTACATCCCTTTGTCCCTTGGATCACTTTGTGTTCTTCCCAAGCTTACCTTTGCTTGTGAGCTTGCTATCAAGAGATGGAGGATTGAAGTGGTGGAGGCCCAAGTGGAGGACTCAGTTTCTCCGATTCACAGACATGCCGACAGAGGTTGTCACTATTGTAATCTCTGATTTATATTAATAGAAATATATTTTCCTGTCCAATAATGTGTATTTAAATGAGTATTGAATCCATGGATGCTATTAAATGCTTATATGTTATTCATTATATATGTTAGAGTAGGTCTAACACAATTATATAGCATGCTTGTCTTGTTTGTTGAATGTTGAGAGAGCAAATTGATAATACAATCGAGAGTGGAAAATCTCAATAGGGATCTACATCAACCATCTGGAATAAGGTATGTTTTGAGATCCTTTAGTGTTAGATGTTTGGTTTCTCTTGCATATAGGAAAGGATTGATTTATGCGGTTACTTTGTCTGTTGTGGTACCCCAAGCCATAGGAAGTTTTCTCCGTAACACTTTGAGTTATCATGTAACTTATATTCTTATCTATATTGGATTTATGCTCCATGCTCACATTTCTATGCATGGTGTGTACTTCTTGTCTATTATGTTGTTTTGGGGAATTTGGTTCGTAACATACTTACTGCTAGTTTTTTGTGTGATCGTTTATACATGGAATTTTTTGTTTTCTTCTGCAAACATATCTCAACCTCCCATTTGATTTAACCTTAAAAATATGAAAACATCCTCATAGCTTTAAAGTTTCATATATAGGCCCACCAATCAAATAATTTCTTGAGAAGTCTCTATTTCTTTAATCATCATGTACACAATGCTTTCTAGCACTAGTCCTCTATAATCATGTAAAAGATGAATTTAATTAATGATCAAAAACTTGTAGTTTGGAAGTTTTGTATACAATCCCACCAATCGAATAATATTTTGAGTAGTCTCAATTTCCCTAACCGTCCTAGAAACAATGCTTTCCAGCACTATTTCTCCCTTATCATGTAAAAGATGAATATAATCAATTATCAAAAGCTCATAGTTTAGAATTTTTGTAGAATATCCCACCAATCAAATCATTTCTTGAGTATTATTGATTTCCCTAACCATCCTAGAAACAATGTTTTCCAACAGTGATACGCTATTATCATGTAAAATGTGAATCTCATCAATGATAAAAGACTTTACAAGTTGGGTATATGTCATATCCCTAGATTTTACGGGAATAATATCCTTTTTCTAGGAGTGGTGACCATTATTTGGGTTAACTCTATATGTTTGTGAGACATTGATTGATCTATTGTAAGTTCTTTAACATATAGCCCATAATACTGCAACTGGTTAGACAAGTTCCCAACCATCTCTGTAGCCAATGCTTTCATAGGCGCAACATAAACAGCTTTGAACTAGCAACAACAATTTATTGAAGTATGGTTAAAATGGAAACATTAGCTTTCCCAACACTTGTGGGTGCACACAAAAGTAAATTCTTGGGCGTGAATAGAGCATTTTTTATAATTTTCTTTGCACTATGCTTAGTTTCTTCATCCCAGAAAATGCAAGTTGTTTGCAATCAGTTTTAATGTTTATGAATCAATAATCTTCACTTTAAATTTTTGTTTAACTTTGCTTTGGTTTGGTATATGACATGGGTAGTGACAAATTTATATCTAGTATATTTTATATGTTTCAAAGGATTCATTAAGTTTCACTGGTTTATTTTGATTATTTGTATTATTTATGGTTTGAAAATTAATAACTTTTATGTAAACATTGTGTATATAGAAATGTAATGATGAATGCATACACATATGCAATGTGTAATTGACATCCAATGATAAGAAAGAATGTTATGATTTTTATACCTATTATTGTTATGCTTATATGAGAATGCATGCTAAGATATTATAAAATGATGTTTATCTATAGAAATGTGTATGAATGCATACATGTATGCTATGTGTAATTGGTATCTAATGATGAGAATGCATGTTACGATGTTTATCCAATAATTCAAATTATGATGTTCTGAATCTCTGATGTTTATATGATTCATACACATCTATAATATTAGTGGAATATGCATGACAATAAATCTAAATCTAAATGTTTCATTTCACAAGATATTCTCGACAGGTCTTATTGTTAGACTCCAAACCTGAAATTCTTCTAGAAATTCCACATTTTTCAAGGGATTTCTTGGTTTTTCTCCCTCCTCCGAGGATCCTGACCTAGGTTCAGTCATTTATTATTAGTGCAACAAAGCCCAAGATATTGACCTAATATAGCAGAGCTTAGTCGGCAACACCTGTGACATAGATGCAGTCTCACCCGAAATATCTCTCTTAATGGGTAACTGCCAGAACCACGTTTCTACATTTGAGTGGGGAATTTCTGGTACCTTGGTCCCTTACCAAGGTGCTCAACGAAGACTGTGGGTGGATTATTTATGCTTACTGTGAATAGTTAGACCACGACCCAACGTCTCTTATGCAACTTAGTATAACAACAATCTTTATGCAGCATAGTTGTATTCAATTGTTACAATGCGACTGATATACATATATTTATCCATAAGAAAATCTATAAGCATCCATTCAATCCAACATTTACACAGGAAACTCAAACACATTCAACGTTCACACATATGCACTGAATATAACGTGGAAGCCCATCCAGGAAAAAAATACAAAGGTGATCTTCATCTAGCATGAGAAATATATGCACCTTTCGTCTGTGTACTAAGCTGTAGACTTTCTTATAGATATTATTCTCTATATTTATAGACTCTTGCTTCCTCTCATGCTCTATGATCTTCTCTCTACTCTCTTTCTACTCAGCTATACTAACAATCCGCACACAGCCTAGATTGACTCAACCTCTCCTATACTTTTGCGCACTCAGATGCAGATTCTTCAACTCATATGCACTCAGCAACACTAACAGACAGAGAAACTAGTAGTCTAACAATACATAGCTAACAGTAGAGAAGATAACCCGCATACAACTTGGGTTTCTTCTTTTATAAACTCTTTTACAAACTCTTTACAGACTCATTTCCTATCACTTTCTCCAACAGGTTGTCTTTCCTACTCTAGTAACACCTAATAGTAGGCACTAACAACCTGACTTACAAATATACCTTCATACATGTGGTTTCCGCCAGCTCTAGCCGAACTTGTACCCACGATATTTATGGCCTGTCACTTTCTAACCGTTGTGTCTTTCTGTCATTTTCCAGTCATTATGCCACTTGCATGCCTTCTGATATTATTATCCCATCGCATATTCCCTTGTCGCACTTCTTCCTTTTGGTGCGAATTCCTCTCATGTCACGCATATTCCTTCTTCTTCCTTCCTATCGCTCCTTCTGTCGCAGCTCCTTTCTCTTCTTCTTTCATGTCATTCCTTCTACCACAACTCATTTCTCTTCTTCTTTAGATATTCTCCATACTTACACAGAATTATAAGTGAATTATGTTTTCCTTTCCCTAGGCCCAACGGGCCCCCAACACTCACTTGTGGATCGTCCCAAGCCACTCGAAGCTATTCCTCCATTTCTTTCCTTGTGCTCACTTTATTGTGAAAATGTTCCAAGATTTTCTCCACTCGCTCTGCTTCCAATTGCAATTATTCCTCAGTCTTCTGCAATTTTTCCACAAGGTCGGAACTGACATGTTCTGAAATTATCTTCTCTACTTATGTCACTGCATTGTGCACCTTCTAATGTACAGGCTGAATGATTCATGTAACTCTTTCCACTTGAGCCTATAACTCTTCCACTTTTTCCACACGGTGTTGTTCCTGCGTGTGTGGCACTGTTACTTGCTGCTGCAATTTCCCTATCTATGTTTCCTTAGCCATTTTTTGCGCTAAGGGGAGCTGCTTCATGTCATTCCTTATCTGAGTAATATTTTCTTCAAGCGAAGTCAACTAATTTGCAAGTTTCTATGATTCCTTATCATCCATTAGTGCTTTCCAAGTCTAAGAGCGTTCAGCAAAACTAACACCAATTTATCTAAACTCCCTCCACACAGAGTTCAGCGAGCGCAATTGCTCTCGCAGTGCATTTCTCTTGACGCATCTTGCGTAGAAACTTCAAGGCCAACACTTTTGCAGCAAAGCAGACAGTATAATTATTAATGGATTTGGTCTAAAATCCTCTTTTATTTCTTACTACATCATATTTTTTCTTCATATGCGTAGTTGTTTCCACTTCTTGATCCTTCTTGAGAAGTAGTGTTGTGTCCATTCATGCGAATGGTAGTCCTGTGATGATTGCAATAAGTTCAACATCTATAGGTATATACTTTCCCAAACATTAGAACCCATTATGAAAGAATACCAATAATTGCTTAACATGGGTGTTTAATGGTGCGATGCGGCCAAAATGCGGCATATATAACAGCGATAGTCTGCCAGACTGTTCCAATCCTCTAGCCCATTCCTTTTCAAAAAATCTCTTGGGCGCCTCGGGTGTGTCCTGTACAATATCCATGTATTTTTGGCAGTCGAGGTCTCTATGATTCTTCATATCATGATCATCAAAAGATATTTTTCTCAAGTTCGGTATAATATCCATAAACACCTTCACTCCTTTTGGCATCAATGGCACAATCAGCAGGGTCCCTTTATGCTTTGCAATTTTAACTTTTAGTGTATCAATGTGTATGGGTGGAATATAAGGTGGCATCAAATTTCTTGTCTCATAATATTCATCCTCCGATGGGGGTGGTGTTGAGTTCATTGATGCTTTTCCCTTCCTCTTCTGGTTACCAGTTCTCTTTCCCCATGTGGTTTCAGATGGACCTGGTATGTCTTTTCTAGACATCCTAATGGGGTTCAGATTCACTACTGGAGTGGTCAGTGCAGCAACTGGTGGCGCCTGTTGAGTGGTTGGTGGGGCCTCCACCTGTGGTGGGCCATAACGAACAGTATCTTCCATGACTATGGTGGGTGATGCAGGCTCAAACTCGATTGTACTTTTGCTGGAAATGGAAATGACCATGCTACAAGCAACTTTCTTTGGATATCAAGGTTTCATACACAGTAACTCTTCTCTCTTGCAAAAAGACTGAAAGGAGTCTTGGCGGTGAATTCTGATAGAATGCAAGAATTCTCCTTAGTCATTTTTCACGTGTATGAATAATTAATCAGAAAGGAATCTGTCCCTTTAGGCACATGGGCGTACTACTAAGTCATTATTGAATCTTTTATGTTCTAAATCCAATTATCTGTCACTTTAAAGGGTAGTTATTTCCATAAATCCAGATGTGACCAAAAAGCACGCCATCATATTTTCTCGGATTTGTGAAATTAATGACATCCAACCTATCCTGTCATATTTTCTCGGATTTGTGAAATTAATGAGATCCAACCTGTCCTATCATATTTTCTCGAATTTGTGAAATTAATGACATCCAACTTTTCCTCACATATTTCCTTGTTTTTTTTATGAGACTGAGTCGCAGTTATCACAATAAGGTTTCAATCGACCCCCATTTTTAGATGAGCCAAATTTCACTTTCTTGATCTTAAGTGGACTTAGGAATTGGTCACTAGAAATGCCATCTCCTTCCACTGCACGCATACCTTCTGACTCAGGTATGTTTATCTCAATCGGATCATCATCATCTGGTTCTCTTGTAATATTGTAACATTCCATCCAGTGCTGTACTGACGTGCTTCATTCATGGAAGTTCATGGCTGCAATCGGGATTTCTTCAAATATCTTTTCCTTCATTTTCTATAGCACAGCATCAATTGTCGAGTGTTCACTTGTGAACTCAAATGTATGGGTGAATCTTGTGGATAACTCTTCCAATTTGACGGTTCCTCTTTGTAACTCCACTGATGTATACCAAGTCCTTGGTACCATTTCCAATCTATGGATGAATCGATGAACCCACTCTTGCAATTGATATTCCTGCCATCTCATGCAACAATGCTCAATATGCTCCAGGGGATTTGTCAGTCTTGTATACTTCTGATCAGAATAACTGATCTCCTCCCCAAATCTAATCTCTAGTAATATTTTACACTGTGGCCACTCAAAGATAGTTTTTTTATGTGTACCCCACCATCTATCGGGCATATCTTTCAACACAAAGTCCAAGGCGTATAATCGTTGTGATTTTGTACTTTTCCCTCAAACTCCACCAAAAAAGATGCAAGGTTTGGCAATCCTTCGTATCTAGGAAACTCGCTTGCCTCGACTCCTACCCTTTGGACAGATCTTGTGATTCTTGCACATATTTTCATGGAGACTTCATGCATCCTATTATGCTAGCTTTCCAATGCATCACCTGAATCGGATGGGCAAGAGATTACACTCCTCAAACTCAGCTTCCCATGAGTTGTTGGATTTATATAATACTCTCTTGAAGACATGATATTATACAACTGATCCAGGTAATTGCCTTGGCCTTCACTATTTACTGGTTCAACATATCTCAACCTTTCAAGATAATCAATTGGCATGACCACCCTTAGTTCAAAATCTTCAAATGACAAGATTCTTGTATTAAAATTAATTAAGGTTTGGTTGTTTATCGCCCAATCGATTCCAAAAGTGCATGGTATGTAATTGTGCCATCGACAATGTCAATTACTTCAAAGTCTGCATATGTCCTTAATCCTTCGACTTCTACAGGAACTTGAGTTAGTATACCAATTAGTAGAACCTTCGACCTGTTTTCCAGTCTTAGCTGAATGGGAGACCAATCTAGTCGTGGCTTACTCATGCTCTCCCATGTATGTCTTGTCAATATCTAAACATCCGAGCCCAAATATAATATGATATAATCCATATCATAATATCCTATCTGCGCAATCATTCACATTTATCGTCATGTTTTAAGTCTCTTCTCGATATGGTTAACTCTCTTTTTAGGTCGCGGGTCATCTGGAGTTTCTTCTATAAGTGTTGTCAGTTCTTCGACAACATCTTTATCATTGATTAGTGCTAAACAAATTTTAAAAAATTCTTCAAGCTTAATAACCTTTCTCATTGGTTTCTTCCTAAGTAACTGTTCAAATCATTCGGGCATGGTCTTTACTTATATAGATGTTGACGATTGATTAGTATCAACAAATTATGCTCGCAAATTCAAGAATACTCCCTTCTTCTTCTGGACATCTAGTGGGACTTTCTTTTTTGTCGCAGGTCACACCTGCGATTCTCCATGCTTTGTATTCTGGTATACTCCTGTCATGGCACCTCCTCTTGTCACCACATCGATGTTAGGTTCTCTTGGCTCAGCAGAAATCATCTGAATATTCTTGTTGGGGTTCAGATTCTGATTCTGCACAGGGTTGGGATTTACGACAATTCGATCCTTCCATTTCGCAAATAATTGTGGAAACTATTCAATAGTGTGATCAAATGCTTTACAATATGTACATTTTTTTGCAATACTTTGGAAATATTGGGAAAAATGTCCTAGCTACCCATAGTTATAACATATGACTTGGCCTTTTCCTCGACCAAATCCTCCTTCTCCTTGTTGTTGACCTCTGCCTTGAAATTTTCCACTCCCCCCTTTGTTGAAGGTATTGTTCATGAGGCGGAAACTGATTTTGTTGGTATCGCAACTAAGGATATTGTGGTTGTTGATATTGTAGTGGTGGATATTGAGCAAGATGATACTAAGGCTGTGCTCATTCAACTTGCATATGATCATAATTTTTCATCAAGTAGGTGTCCACCATCTTTTCCTACAGCAGCTAAAGTGCTCTGCAGTCTTTTTCATCATGTCTTATTGATTTACAAAAATTAAAATACAGACTAGCTATTCTACTCACAGTCTTCTATAAATACATACATTCTTCGGACTTTTGGCCCCTAGTATAACATATTCTACACCAAGGAATCCCTTGGGTGTTTATTAGGTTTGACGCTCCTACTGCGACATAGTTCATGAGCACCGAGAAATTATCTTTATGGTGTTCATGTGTTCTACATCTCATACATCGTAGTTCTTCCTGAAGTTCCTTTCCTCTCTTAATGTCCTGGAGATGCATTGTAATGTTGTCCAGCTGCGACTGAATTTTCATCATGCATGTGTCATTGTCTCCAATCGGCATGAATTCCAGCTTCATTACTATCTCCAGAGCCTTTACCTGGGACACAATCTTCTGTTTCATCAATGGGGTTCAAAGGTGATGCAACAAGGTGGCAATGAACCACTCCTTATGTTGTACATCTGACATTTGGAAGCTCACTTCAACGATTAATTCCTTAAATATCTAGTCAAAGTCCTAGACAAACTCTGTCGGTAGCTACTTAATTTCTTTGATCTCAGTAATGCACTATGATTCAGACTTTGGCTTCCTAAACTTCTCTATCATTCCCACTTGCATCTGGTCAAGCATTTTGTGGGCAACTCCTACTAGCACTATATAAATTTTTATGTACCAGTCAAGCACACAACCTCGAAGAGTCGTGATCATCTAATCTTTCTTGATATTCGCATCCTCAATCTGTCACACAGTCCACACAGCTTCACAAAGAAACCAATGTTGTTTTGGGTCCTCCAAACCATTTCCATTGAATATTGGTAACTTAATGTTAGTCCCAGCCATTATATTGACGACTGGTACAGTTGGAACAAAAAAAATTCTAGTCGGACTCCCTTGTCCAATATTTAGAGCATTAGTACTACTTGTATTTACAAATGCACTTAGAGATAAGTCTCTAGATCTTACCTCTAGCAATGTGCATGGTGTTGTATGTGAGTTGTAACCACCTTCCATATCTAGAGCTTCAGTCGACCCTTCCGATTCTTCATCTCCTTCAGAGATCGATTGATACTCTTCTTCTTCATCGCAATACCCTTCATCTAAGTACGATGCAAGCTCGTAGTCTTCTTCTTCTCTGGTCGTGTTGTGAATCCCTCTTCCTAACAGAGTCTTTCTTTGCTTTCTAGATCTAAATCTTATTATGATTCTTAAACAACTAGACTCTAGTTTAGTTCCACTATCTCTAGGGAACATCTCAACTTAGGTTGCGTCATTTTTTACAGAGTTCTGTTGCGACATACCCACCCTTTTTGTACATATTTTTCACTTGTTACATTCATAGAATTCTTTTTTCACAAACAAGCATTTTTATCCACGTATTTAAAGATGAAATATATCGACCGCGTGGTCCTTGAACAAATTTCTGCTCCACCTAACTGTATGAGGTTATTGTGTTAACATCAAACTCAGTAATGTATCCCTCCAAGATACTGTCTATCCAAAAATATAAAACCCTCGACACAGGGTTGCTTACTATTTTCAGTCGCTCAATCAATTGAGGATCCCACTCCTTCAGTTCTCATCCTTGGAAATTTATTTGTTGGGTTTCTAACTTAGACAACCACTCATGCAACACATTGGGAAACCCAGAAAATAAAATCTCATGGATATCCGTATAGAGGAACCGACCCAACCACTCTGTTGGGTTCCACTGGGATCCTTCATTTTATTCTCGTGTGAATTCTAATGCTTTGAAATCCACCCAATCTTGGATCTCAGGTTTTGTTGGTTCCCAAAACATATCCCTCACCAAAATGATTCAGGGTCCGGCAATGGAACCATTTGTTGGATTTTCTCCCTACTCCGAGGATCCTGACCCGGGTTCAGTCACTTCTTCTTAGCGCAACAAATCCCAATATATCAGCTCGACGGAGCAAATCTCGGTCAACAACACCTATGACGTAGATGCAATCTCACCCGAGATATCTCTCTTAAGGGTTAACTGCCAAAACCACGTTTTCGCAGTTGGGTGGGGAATTTATGGTACCTCAGTCCCTTACCAAGGTGCTCAACGAATCATGTGGGCGGATTAATTATGCTTACTATGAAAAATTAGACCGTGACCCAATGTCTCTTATGCAACTTATTATAAGAACAACATTTATGCAACATAATCATATTCAACTAATATAATGCGACTGATATACATATATTCATCCATAAGGAAATCTATAAGCATCCATTCAATGCAACATTTACACAAGTAACTCAAACACATTCAACATTCACACATATACATAGAATATAACGTGCAAACCCATCTGGTAAAAAACCACAAAGGTTCTCTTCATCTGGCATAAGAAATATATGCACCTTTCATCTGCACACTAAGCTGTAGACTATGTTCTAGATATTATTCTCTATCTTTACAAACTACATCTTCCTCTCATGCTCTCTAATATTCTATATGCTCTCTTTCTACTCATTTTTACTAACGATCCACACACATCCTGGATCAACTCAACCTCTCCTATATACTTTTGTGCACTCATTTGTAGATTCTTCAACTCATATGCACAAAGCAACACTAACAGACAAAAAAATACAAAGCAACTAACAGTCTAACAATACAGAGCCAACAGCACAGAAGCTAACTTGCATACATCTTGGGTTTCTTCTTTTATAGACTATTTTATACTCTTTTCCTGTCACTTTCTCAGCCGACATCTGTAGAGGGGGCTAATTACCTCCTAAATGTCATCATGTAATTATATTTTAAAAAATAAATAAATATTAACAAATAGGTAGTTGGAGCGGGTACAACCGCTCCAACCTACCTCATAATGTATAAATAATTACCAAAGATAATGCAAAGACGGATTGGACGTCCCTTCCCATATTTCTTTGTCTTTGATCGCTGTGTATGAACGTAATGTATGCTTGAATAATGTTGAAACCCTAGACTTCAACATTGGCGCCGTTGCCGCCTCTATCCGGTCTGGGTGACAGCAGCAGCGGATGGAGTTGGTCGAACCTAAAGGAGAAGCTGTCGTGAAGATGAAATACTGCTCGTGCATTCAGGAATCTGAAAGGAGAAGTTTAAGGCAACTGCATGTGGTTGATGAAGAAATATTATAGCAGACACGCTGGTCGCGTATTGATGCTCCTACCAGAACCGCAACGTATACGTCGACAGTCGGGATGGACATGGCGTAAATACTGCTGCACTCCACAATCCATGTCGTTGCGGGCATGAGATCTTCGTTGCGGACATGAGGTGAAGTTGCACAAGTGCTCTGAATATACCAATGCTGCTGATGCAGAGAATGCAGACCAAGCTTATCAGTGATCTCTGCGGCATTCATAGCATTTGGAAGATCTTCGATTATTTCCTGATTTTTCTCCGGCGTTCCAAAGAGAAGAGTCGACTCTGTTGGAGCGTGATAAATGCGCTTGAATATGGATGGAATCGGCGGCCGTTGATCTCTAGAGTCGTCGGGTTGCTGCGAGAATACCTTCATGTCGAAGTCGAACCAAAGTCGTGACGCATTCGCAGGAAATGGGCTGAAGTTGTTTTCAAAGGAGTGAATGCAGCGGCGCTAAACTGCTACCTGCACCGACTCGTCGGGTCGACCCAGCCACCGACCCATCCATTCTAGTAAGTGAAGCAATGTAATATGAGTTCCGAGAGTTACGATAGTTGCGAGGCCGGGGTGTCGGTCACTTCATGCCCCCCAGTCCGCGTTTTGCGTCCTCGTACAGATGTGAACCAAGCTAAGAAGAGGCCACGTGAGCCTGAGACAGATGCTCTGCCAGCGGTAGAACCTCCAGAGAAACGGTCACGTTGGCATCTACTTGGCTTCCTTCATGGAATATTCTCACAAAAAAAAAATGGAGAGGCGCCATCATGGAATATCCAGTATGTTAAACCACGAAGGACTGTTAAATCATGCCGACTAGCACACTGGGCCAGCGACCCGACTGATCTGGTCGACCTCCATCGACCCGACTGAGCTGGTCGACCACCATTTCGTCGACCCTGTCCCGACTACGGACTAAAAATTTTGATGTATCATGAGAGGTAACATTATGGAGTTTATTTTGTGTTAAATACCTTGCCTCCTTGATTGACTGAGCGTTGATTAAGTTGTAAAAATATGGTCGATTCTTCTGTGGGTCCAACTCACTTTGGTCGGCATTTCAAGTGGTCGATATGATCATGTCGGTGGGAGCATGTCGGTTGAAACAGGTCGGTTGGGTTGGAGCAAGAAATTCATACTCTCACGATAGAACCAGACGACGACGATGGCATTCAAGCAAATATCATTCACCTACACAGCGAAGCGCTTCAATGAACATGATGACAATGTACCCCTCATTATCAAAATGCTGAAACTGTTCCTAGGTTGTGACCTCGGAAAGCCAGAAGACAGAGAAATGACATAGGAAGTCGAAGAGCCAAAAGGCCCCGCATGCCTGAAT